>SJYC01135743.1:0-11716 GCA_006408675.1 Madoqua kirkii
GGGAATTTATTATGAAAAAGAAACTAATCTTTTCTTTATCAAAGTCATATGTATTCACTCAACAAATACTAACAAGCAAAGATTTTGACCAATGTCTTCTAATAAACTACTAGTCTTAGGAAAATCCTAACCAGTCATGAAATTTTTAGGATCTATAATTGTGAATTAGATAATTTTTCAATCCTTTTAAAGTATGCGTGTATATATACATGTAGATGGCAGAAAAAATTAAGGTTTTTCTAAAAGCAAACAAATACATACTCTTCACAGTCTCATTTCAAACAAGAATACACACACACATACCCTGCTCTGAATCTGTATCACTAACCTTTACAATTTTGTTTACTTTGGCTGAGGATGCTGGAGGTGGGGGTGTCTCTGGACTGGGCTCAATTTCTTCATCTGGTACAAGGTCAGGGTTAAGTGAAAAAATGCTCTCCAGGTCAATCTGTTTTTAAAAATGCAAATATTTTCAGAGTGAATTTAGACAATCTTTCATTTTCAAATAAATTTACACATAAAGGATAAATGTTAAACAATTTTAGAAAGAAGACTACTGCTATAAAGGTCATCACAACACATGGATAACAATTTCTTCAATAGGAAAGGACCCCAAAGAAGATGTGTATTTGAGCACTGGACTACCATATAGAATAACATGCAGCAGGAAACAGAGAGGCTGTGCTTGAGGTTGTTGAAGAGCAGTACAGACAGGGATCTCCATGCAATTCCCAACAAAATTATCACACTAATGAGAATAGGGGAAAGCATGTGAACGCTTCAAAAGACAAGACCAACATCACCATTCTTTTTGGGGGGGTGCAGCACTGGTCTTGGCTGCTACATGGGCTTTTCTCTACCTGTGGTAAGAGGAAGCTACTCTCTAGTTGTGGTGTTTTCTTGTTGAGGTGGTTTCTCTTGTTGAAGAGCATGGGCTCTAGGCATGCAGGCTCAATAGTTGCCTGTCTCTTATACACATCTTAATTAGTAATATTACCTTAAAAATTAAATTACCTAGAATTACAACCAACATATATTTATTTAAAAGAATCTCTCTTAAGGTAGTACTTTGTGGTCTGATTATATGTCTAATTACATGAGATATGCAGGAGATATCTACCTTTATTTGAGTGAAATTTTTTAATCACTTTGAAAGGTTTTCAAAGAATGATAGCAGATACATGCACTATATTAAACTATATAGTTTTCTGTTTTGTTTCATATTCAGAATCTTGATTTTAAGACTAGAAATAAAATTTAACCTAATGTCCATACCTCTTTGCCTTTTGTATCTCCATTTTCTATCCACTCAACAGTCACACTTTCGTTATCTTCATTTAAAGATGTTACCATTGCTTGATGTATTCGGCCTAAGTGGGAATAAAATATACACTTTTAAAATGCTACAAATTATGGTATCCCTAAACACTGTCAAAAATAATTTTATAATCTACAAATTTAAAAGACTATGATACGAGGGATTTGCACAGATTCCTGGGGGTGGGGAATAAACTTTGTCTATGGAACCATAAGTGAATTTGCCACTTGTCAAGACCAAGAACTCAAGAAATTGGATCAGACTGAAAGTTTTATTTTCAGCATATGTGATAAATGGTTACATGTGGCATGGAATGCCTGAAATTTTATACTGTTACAACAGTTCGAATCATTAAAGTGTCCTTACTGTGAGCCAACAATGATCCCGAAGAACACATAACAAAAATTCATGAAGCAATTTTTAATACTATATAGATACAAAATACTTTAATTTAAATTTCACTATCATTCCCTGTACAATTGATCAAATTGTTTAGAAATTATTAGGAAAAGGAATCTGAGTCCAAAAAGTCCAGTTATTTTATATGTGGGCTCATATAAAAATTAAGTGATGAATACATATAATCTTATTAAAATTTCAAATATTGAAGATTTAAGTATATACTATGAGCAATATATTGGTGCTTTAAAAAAACTAAAATATATACTGGAATCTTTCCATGATAGCACTATGGATCCACATTAATTTTAACAACTTCATAAGCATCCTATGAAAGGAAAACATCATAATTTATTCTTTTACTAAGAAGAATTTAAACTGTTTCCAATTGTTTGCCATAAAACATGTTGCACTGAGTATAAGTACATAGTATGAATGTTTTAATTCTAGATTTCTAAATTTCTAGAAGCAGACTGGATTAAGGAAACTGAAATTTTGATAGTTATTTGAAAATTGGTATCTCTTTATATTTCCACCGATGATGGGGCCTATTCTTCTATATCCTCATCAACACTGAGCATTATCAATTTAAAATATTTTTACCAATATGACAGGTTAGACCTTTAAGCTACTATTTTGTGAGCACATATAGATCAAAGATTGGCTCATTTAAAATCTACACTGGTTCATTTAACATTACAAATATACCTATGAAGTAGAGATTTGTTTCTTTAAAATGAAGATACTGAGGCTCACAGTCACACAGCTATTAGTTGGCACATATTTGAACCTCAGTCACATGCAAAAGCACTTGCTATTATCACTATGTTTCTCTACTCTCCTAAAACTAAGCTGACGAGGAAGATGCCTGTGTGGCTTAAATTCCAAATACCCTGGAAACATTTATAAACTGTGGCACAGATCCTCAACGTTCACTGTGTACTCAGAAACTCCTACTGAGTTTTGTTTTCCTTTTTAAATAAAATGATGATGGCCTGAGTTTTACCCCAGATAGTATCATTCCTTACCAATTCCACTGCAATCACCGTGGTACAAGTCACCAAGGCCTTAATCTTGGATTACGGCAATTCTCTCCCAACTACTCTCTCTCTTCTACTGCCTATCCTTTATAGAACAGTCTAAACACTCCTGGTAAAAACCAAGTCAGATTATTCCTTTGCTCAAGACCTTCCAGTGGCTCCCATCTCACAGAGAGTAAAAGCCAAAGGGCTTCCAGTGGCCTCTAATGTCCTGAAACAAACCCTACAGGATCTGACCCCTCCCCGCCTCTGTGACTCATTCATCCCTGACAACCGTAATTCTCCAGCTTTACTGACTGATCTCTGTCTCACAGTTATTTTCCCTCCCCTCAGAAAGTCCTAAATGGGTCAAGGACTAAAATGTGAAGACAAAAGTAAAAGCAACTGAGTAAATAGAGGTGTCATTTATTCAGATTAAGTGGACATTAGGAAAGCAAGTCTTGGGAGTGGAGGGAAATGTTGAACTGGAAAATACTGAGAGGATTCAAGAGACAGGCTTTTTAGGGAAATTAGATAACACTCACTGAAATTTGATTTGGACAGAAATTAGGTAAATAACCAGTACAAATAATGTATGTCAGTTGGGTCCTCTGGGAAGCAGATGTTGAGATAGTTATGAGAACAAAAGGTCTACTGTAAAAGATAAGGAGAAGGAAACAGGACTGGTCATGGAAAACTTCCAGACTGTGATGCATTATCTGCTACTGCTAAGTCGCTTCAGTTGTGTCCGACTCTGTGCGACCCCATAGACGGCAGCCCACCAGGCTCCCCAGTCCCTGGGATTCTCCAGGCAAGAACACTGGAGTGGGCTGCCATTTCCTTCTCCAATGCATGAAAGTGAAAAGTGAAAGGGAAGTCGCTCAGTCATGTCCGACTCCTAGCGACCCCCATGGACTGCAGCCCACCAGGCTCTTCCACTCATGGGATTTTCCAGGCAAGAGTACTGGAGTGGGGTGCCATTGCCTTCTCCATTATCTGCAACCTGTAAAAGAAAGGGGACATAAAGAAGGATTGAGCAAAGAAAGTCTCAGATCATGAGGCAGATCTGACAGTCTTGACCAACCCTTCAGGGAGCTCCAGAGCAAAGACTGACCATTAAAGGAGTCCCACAGAGGGCCAAAATGGAAATGCTCTGGTACTCACGCCATGCCCAGTTACTAGCTGGAGATTTCCCAGGAAACATGAAGGCCTCAGCTCAAAAGCTAAGGAGCCTTAAAGATATTCATAGCTGAGGGTATCAGCTAAATGTACTCCCTGAACTGGAAGAAGTTCCCCTAGGAGGAGCTACCACGGCTTGCATCAAGCCCCACATTTATCACCATCTCTATAACATGAGCAGGAGGCTGAGACCCAGCAGCCACTCTTCCCCCACCCATCACCTTTAGCAGCCTCCAACCATAATATCCACTAGTAGGGTCAAGAAGACTACTGCTATAAAGGTCATCACAACACATGGATAACAATTTCTTCAATAGGAAAGGACCCCAAAGAAGATGTGTATTTGAGCACTGGACTACCATATAGAATAACATGCAGCAGGAAACAGAGAGGCTGTGCTTGAGGTTGTTGAAGAGCAGTACAGACAGGGATCTCCATGCAATTCCCAACAAAATTATCACACTAATGAGAATAGGGGAAAGCATGTGAACGCTTCAAAAGACAAGACCAACATCACCATTCTTTTTGGGGGGGTGCAGCACTGGTCTTGGCTGCTACATGGGCTTTTCTCTACCTGTGGTAAGAGGAAGCTACTCTCTAGTTGTGGTGTTTTCTTGTTGAGGTGGTTTCTCTTGTTGAAGAGCATGGGCTCTAGGCATGCAGGCTCAATAGTTGCAGCTCCCGGGCTTAGTAGCCCCTTGGCATACGGAATCTTCCTGTTCAGTCCAGCTCAGTTGTGTCTGACTCTCTGCGACCAAATGGACTGCAGCATGTTAGGCTTCCCTGACCATCACCAACTCCTGGAGTTTACTCAGACTCATTCATGTCCATTGAGTCGGTGATGCCATCCAACCATCTCATCCTCTGTCGTTCCCTTCTCTCACCTTCAATCTTTCCCAGCATCAGGGTCATTTCTAGTGAGTCAGTTCTTCGCATAAGGTGGCAAAAGTATTGGAATATCAGCTTCAGCATCAGTCCTTCCAATGAATATTCAGGACATTTCCTTTAGAGTGAACTGGTTGGATCTCCTTGCAGTCCAAGGGACTCTCAAGAGTCTTCTCCAAAACCACAGTTCGAAAGCATCAATTTTTCGGCACTCAGTTTCTTTATAGTCCAATTCTCACATCCATACATAACTACTGGAAAAACTAGAGCTCTGACTAGACAGACATTTGTTAGCAAAGTTATGTCTCTGCTTTTTAATAAATTTTCTTCCAAGTAGCAAGCGTCTTTTAATTTCATGGTGGCAGTCACCATCTGCAGTGATTTTGGAGCCCAAAGAAAAAAGTCTCTCATTGTTTCCACTGTTTTCCCGTCTATTTGCTGTAAAGTGATGGGACCAGATGCCATGATCTTAGTTTTCTGAATGTTGAGCTTTAAGCCAACTTTTTCACTCCCCTTTTCACTTTCATCAAGAGGCTCTTTAAGTTCTTCTTCGCTTTCTGCCATAAGGGTGGTATTATCTGCATATCTGAGGTTATTGATATTTCTCCCGGCAATCTTGATTCCAGTTTGTGCTTCATCCAGTCCAGCATTTCACATGATGTACTCTGCATTTAAGTTAAATAAGCAGGGTGACAATATACAGCCTTGATGTACTCCTTTCCCTATTTGGAACCAGTCTGTTGATCCATGTCCAGTTCTAACTGTTGCTTCTTGACCTGCATACAGATTTCTCAGGAGGAAGGTCAGGTGGTCTGATATTCCCATCTCTTGAAGAATTTTCCACAGTTTGTTGTGATCCACACAGTCAAAGGCTTTGGCATAGTTAATAAAGCAGATGTTTTTCTGGAACTCCTTTGCTTTTTCCATGATCCAACAGATATTGACAATTTGATCTTTGGTTCCCTTGCCTTTTCTAAATCCAGCTTGAAAATCTGGAAGTTCTCAGTTCCTGTACTGCTGAAGCCTGGCTTGGAGAATTTTGAGCATTACTTTACTAGTGTGTGAGATGAGTGCAACTGTGCAGTAGTTTGAACATTCTCTGGCATTGCCTTTCTTTGGGATTGGAATGAAAACTGACCTTTCCCAGTCCTGTGGCTACTGCTGAGTTTTCCAAATTTGCTGGCATACTGAGTGCAGAACTTTCACAGCATCATATTTCAGGATTTGAAACAGCTCAACTGGAATTCCATCACCTCCACTAGCTTTGTTTGTAGTGATGCTTTCTAAGGCCCACTTGACTTCACATTCCAAGATGTCTGGCTCTAGATGAGTGATCACATCATCATGATTATCTGGGTCATGAAGGTCTTTTCTGTACAGTTCTCTCGTGTATTCTTGCCACCTCTTCTTAATATCTTCTGCTTCTGTTAGGTCCAGACCATGTCTGTCCTTTATCAAGCCCATCTTTGCATGAAATGTTCCCTTGGTATCTCTAATTTTCTTGAAGAGATATCCTCTATTTCTTTGCACTGATCGCTGAGGAAGGCTTTCTTATCTCTCCTTGCTATTCTTTGGAACTCTGCATTCAGATGCTTTTATCTTTCCTTTTCTCCTTTGCCTTTAGCTCCTCTTCTTTTTCAGCTATTTGTAAGGCCTCCTTAGACAACCATTTTGCCTTTTGCATTTCTTTTTTGGGGGGATGGTTTTGATCATGGCCTCCTATACAATGTTACAAACCTCCATCCACAGTTCTTCAGGCACTCTATCTATCAGATCTAATCCCTGAATCTATTTGTTACTTACTTCCACTGTATAATCGTAAGGGATTCGATTTAGGTAATAACTGAATGGTCTAGTGGTCTTCTCTACTTTCCTCAAATTAAGTCTGAATTTTGCAATGAAGTTCATGATTTGAGCCACAGTCAGTTCTTGGTCTTGTTTTTGCTGACTGTATAGAGCTTCTTGAGTCAAAGCAGCTGATCCACCAGTTAAGAGTAAACTCTAGATATTTAGTAGGGCAGAATTGAGAAAATGTTGGTTTATCTCTACCACAGTTCCATTAACTCATCCAACAAGAAATGAATGCGAAATTCTAGCAATAAGAAATGAATAAAAAGACTGGATCTGAATGAACCAGTAAAGTCTTGAATGTTTGCTATTTGCCAGTGGATTAGATAACTAGAAATATCTGGAGCACCTATGCAGCATGGGGGGTTTTATTATTAATATCAAATAATATCCTTGAAAAAAAATTTCTAAGACTAAATTCCCAAAATGCCTTTGAAGATTTTTTTTGTCTCTTTGATATAAGGCTCAGTTGAGATTCTCAAATATTTTACTTAATTGTAGTAAAAATTTATGATTTCTTCAAAAGTCAAATGGTAATCACCTGTAAACAAAAGTGTTATATAATAAAAAGAGGGACAGATATATGAGATTTTTCAAAGGAAAAAAATCACCATGATTTTAGTGATAAATAATGTGCAAGTATTATAGGAAAATTTGAGCCTGGATAACTGGGAAAATTATGCTATGAAGTGGTGAACAATGATGTATATTATCCTAAGTCTATATTCTTAAAAGTCATGCACTGGTGTTAATAATAAGACAACTACAGATAAAGAATCACAAGCTCATAGACAAATCAAGGTTAGAAATACCTTTTCTAGAACCTGTGACAATCTTCCCATGTGGCCCTCAATGTGACATCCCATTTCCCTGGTTTGAAAATATTCCTATACTTGATACCTTAATTGTCATTAGACTCTAATTCCCCATCGACTTGTAACTTTTAAGCTATGTCACACTCACATCTACACTTTAACACATAATAGAGCAAACACCTGTGTATGAGCCAGGTTAAGAATCAATACCTTTGAACCCTCACATCCCCCTACTCCACCCCTCACCCCAGTGAAACTCTTTCTTTCTCCCTCTTTCCCCTCCAACTCAAGTAACCAAAACTCTGATATCTGAGATAATCATACTGTGGCTTTTCTTCATAGTTTTTTCACTTATAAACGTCACACACACAACAACCTAAAGTTGGCCTATTTTTAAACTGTACATAAATGGACACAACTTTCAAGACGTCTTTCTTTTGCATAACACTTCTTCCCTAAGATTCACTTACGTCACTGTTTACTCTTCAGTTCAGTTGCTCAGTCGCGTCCAACTCTCTGCGACCCCATGAATTGCAGCACGCCAGGCCTCCCTTTATGTCTACTCATTTTCACTATATATGAATATGCCAAAATTTATTCTGTTGATAGACGTCTGTTTTTATGGTTCTACTGTTAATTGGTGCTGCAGGCATTCCTACATAGGTGTACTGATAAAAAGGTACAAGTATTCTGAACATACAATGAGAAGAAATACAGAGTAAAAACATCTATAGCTTTTCCAGTTAGCGTTATGATGTTTCTTATAGTGGCTATACCTGTATAGATTTGTAATCCCACTAGCAATTACTTCATATTCAAAATAATACTTAAAGTATTTGTCAAATTTAATATATCACACTGTGGTTCTAATTTCTTTAACTTAATGAGCTTATGCCTACTTCGAGTTCATTGGGCATTCAGGCCATTCATGTGTTTAAAAAAATTTTTTTTAACTACTTCTCTACAGAAATTCGCTATATATTTCGTTGGTAATAATCCTCTGTTACATGAGTAACAAACACTTCCTCCAAAGTTGTGGCTTTTTTTTATGTGTCTTTTGATGAACTAGATGAGTTTTAATTTTAATGTAGTCAAATATTTCTCAATTATGGCTTTTTATGTCGAAAAAATTCTTCCTGAGACTCAGGTCACTAAGAAAGTTTCTTATATTTTATTTTCTTCTAATGTTTTACAGGACTCACATGGAATTCTTTTCAATACTCTGTAATGATCAATATGGGAAAAGAATCTAAAGAGAATATATATATATATATATATAAATATAACAGATACACTTTGCAATAGAACAGAAACAAATGCAACACTGTAAATTAACTACACTCTAATAAAATTTTTTAAATGAAGTTTTACAATGCCTTTTATATTCAAGGCTGTAATCTACTGTTATTTTGATTTTTGTGTATAGTAACACAATTTCCATTTTTTCCCCCATGAAAAACAAATTTCTCCAGTGCTATTTCCTGAAAAGCCCTTCCTTCTACTTATCTGCAAAACTACCCATCAAATTCCAAGCATTCACACAAGTCTATTTCTTTACTCCTGGGTCAAAACTACATTGTCTTATTACTTTTAAAGCTTTGCAATGAATCTTGCTATCTGGTCAAGTAAGAGCTTATTTTACCAGATATTCTTATTGCTCTTTAAGTTTCTTTGGGTCTTCTTATGACTTTTGCAGATCTGTATAAATTTTAGAATCAGTTTGTCAAGTTCCAAAGATAAATAAATTAGCAATAAAAAACCCCACCTGTTAAGATTCTGATTAGAATTGCACCGAATATTTTGTTTTACATCATTTATCAAGCTTAATACTGGCCAGAAGTTTTTCCTTCTCATACCAACCTTATTCTGGAATACTCTGTATAAGACAAGAATTATTTGAAACTTGAGTGTTTGGTGGATACTGGTTAAAGTCACTTTGGTTTAGTTTTATTTATGAGAAGATTCAATTTCCTTAATATAAGATTGCTGTAGTTTTCTATTCTCGATTGTTTTGATAATTATATTTTTACGGTTCCACATTTGGGGCATACAGTTGTTCATAATTATGTTGAATGTCTGTGGCATCTGTAATGATAATCACTTTTTATTCCTACTTTTCTCAACTTTTTTCCTTGATAAATCATCTGAGATTTGTCAATTTTATCTTTCCCAAGAACAACACTTCTGTTTGCTGAGTCCCTTTATTATATGTTATCAAATAATTATTGTTTTTTTGTCCTTATTTATTACTTTCAACTTACTTAGGGTATTTTTTTCTTAAATTCTTAAGGTGGATGCTTAGTTCATTCATTTATATCGTTTTTTTCTTTATAAGCAAAGAAAGCTACACATTTCTCTCCAAGAGCGGCTTTAGCAGCATCTTAAAATTTTTCATAGGTAGTATTTTTGTTATTGTTCAAACTATTTTCTAGTTTTCTTTATGATTCTTCGACTCTCAGTAATCCTATTGTGAGATACATCACCAATCAGAACAGATAAAGCCACAAATTGGTCTGACTTAGCCAGTGCACAGTGGCTGAGTAGTACCCTTTTATTTCTACCTTAATTAGACCAGACTGCCTCCCTTGGAGGAAAATTTCCTTTAAATCTAGCTCTGGGGAGCAAATCACCAAGAATTTTTTTTTTTTAATCAGCATCTTTAAAGAGGAGTCACAAATCTTTGTCTTCAAACAGTGAACCTGACTCTGATTCTTTTTTTTGGTCCTCCATAATCCTTCAGAATCAAACTTTAGCTATCTACCCTTGCCTGAAATCCCACGGACAGGCTTTATGTAATCCATGGGGTCACAAGAGCTGGAGACAACTTAGCGACTAAACCACCACCACCAGCATGACCTGCTCAGCCTCACTCATCCCTTAGTATTTCTGATCCATGGTGATACCTTGTTCTTGAGCTCAACTATGTCTTTTTAAAGGTTTCCTCATATCTGGGGTATATGGATGCCAGTACATGAATTTTATTCTACTATTTTGACCAGAAGTGTCAATCCATCTGTAAGTCATGTTTCATATTCACAGAAAATGAAAGTCAGATTTGAAAGCTATTAAGTTCACACTGTAATATTAAAATCAATACTATTATATAAATAACTCTTACAGTATCAAAACACTACTTTTTAAAACTTAATAATCTAGAGACAGATTTTAAAGTTTTCAGCATTACTTCAACCTACCTATAAAGATAAATTACAGTTAGAAAATGTCATCTGTTGACAGAGAAGTAAAAAATAATTGTTCTGACAAAACAGGGAAATCCTGCAAATGTCTTTCCAATTATTTTCCCATGAAAACACCTCTTGGTTTTTAATACCCAAACTTCAAAAAATTATTTCTCAATCTAAGATATTTTGGCCAGTGTTTAAATAGGAAAAGATTTATATCTGTACATGCCAAAACTCAATTTGCATTTTAAACAAGAATGTGCAAAGAAATGTTCTGAGTTACATTCCAAATATAACTGATAGATGGTCATAATCACAATTAAAAGGCACACCAAGTATCAAAGTGATACAAAAAAAAGCATGATACTCAGTGTCAGCTACTTTCTGACGCGGTGTGCTTGTCCTAAATGTATTCCCACAGCCTTTTATATTTATTTAGTCCTTGTTTGGCCCAGTACTGGATGAGGTCCCAAACATTTAAGAAAATATTGAAAGGAAATAGTAAGGACAGGGAAACAGCAATTATAATGGAAGAAAAGATTATATTGTGTATGTAACAGCTTTGGCTCACAAAGAGTCGGACACAACTGAGCAACTGAACTGAACTGAATGGATTTGGTACCCTAATTTATTGTTTGTTAAATGTTTATATGCAAGTGGATTTATAATGTCAGTTACTTTTTGTTTTTAATGACACTGCACAACAAATGGAATCTTAGTTTCTGCAATCAGGGACAGAACCCACGCCCCCTGCATTGGAAGAGTGCAGAGACTTAACCACTGGGCCACGAGGGAAGTCCTAGTTTGAGCTGATGATTAACATTACAATTTTTTCCTATTTATAATAAAGGCAAATAGATTCCCAAGCAGCATTTTCTACATAAAACATCTGACTTTTTGAAACAGATTACTGACCTTAGTAGGAGATAAATGTATTGTTTAAAAGCAGATCTTCTTGGTTTCTACTACTGAGAACAGAGTTTTAAATATAATTAAATCACATAAGAACTATCGTAACTATAAGAAGGAAAAAATAGTCCATATTTTTAACCTAAAAAATGACAATCTCAT
>SJYC01135744.1:0-33187 GCA_006408675.1 Madoqua kirkii
TGCCTTTTGGTCTTTGAAAACAGGATCCTATTATATGTAGTTCACAGCTGAATTCACAGCAGCTGTGAGGCTAAAAAATGCCAGCAACCAATTAGGCTGGCATAAACCTTGTCTAGCATATAAAGCATAATTTGGTTGCAAATGTCGAAGGCAAGAGCTGAAATAAAACATCCAAGAATACTAATAAAATATCATTACAAGCATGTATATGTCTGAATATTTAAAATGCTAACAAATACACATATATTATTAAATAATACAGTGGTAGAACGTAAGGAAAATTATGGAAAAGTGACAATTCAAACACATGCTTTAAAAATAAAAAAACGTTGCAGCTGTTTTTGACATACCTAGGATTAAAAACTCCACGCTTTTTGTCTATTTCTAATTACCCTAATTACAGAGTTTGATTACATGCAACAAGTCTTTCAAGTAAACATCACTTTTATCAGTCCATCTTGAGCTGTTTATGTGAAATTTCCTTTTCATATTTCTAAAGTAGTAAGATGCAAATAAACATTTCAAAACTGAAACATGAAAGAACAACACAACTAAATGATTAGTAAAAATAAAACTTGCACGGTGACGGTTTACAATGGCAATTGACAAACCCTTAAAAGTTAATATATATTTTTGTTTAAAGTTTGATAAATGTAAAAGCATGACAAAAATCAATGCTTTATAAATCATTAGGTAAAAATATTTTAAAAACATTTTACACAAATTTTGGATAAACTAACAGTCACTGATCATTCATGTGAAAATGAAAGGAAACAAATCTAGCTTATATGCTAATAATTTTAAATAAATAGTTCTCCAGTATATCTATTCTTGGTAAAACATCTAGTAACCCCCTCAGTTTTCAATAGAACACCACTGCATAATTTGAGAGGCTCTTTTTTTTACACTGACTTTTCAAAAAATGGTTAATAGAAACTATTTCTACTCTCTGCAAGCAGAGACTAAAGTATAAATATCCTTACCAGGAAAAACAAAAAATTAAATATTGTTCTGAATCATAAAATCACACATTCATAACAAGTGCTAGGCATAATATTGTTTCCAAACGATGAGTAAAATGCATATGCTTACTCAAAGTAGTTGGTAAATAAATACTTGAAAGAAGCACTTTCTTCCAAGTCAGTTCCTACCAGAAGAGAATCCTGATAAATTTTCTTAAAACACATTAAATTCAAATTATTTGAAGCCTCGTATCATGTGATTAAAATCTGTCTTAAATAGGTTTCTTATTATTTCTAAATTTTGTACAAAATATTGATTCCAATAAAAGAAAGCATCTGTATGTTTAGCTAAAAGAATCAGTGACAGTGTAGAATGCAAATCTGAGTGTATCTTTTCAAGTAGAATCATAGCAAAACATGTTATGTTAATTAACTTTTGTTATCTAAAGAGGTTTGTTTTAAAGCTGTCTTTTAAAACATACAATTCCTTTCTTCAATTTATTAAAAGGATGCTCCTTCAGGAACATGATAATATTTCAGTGGGAAAAGACTGGGAAAAACGGAGATTTCCAAAGTGCTGCTTTAAAACAGAAAGACTAGATTTGACAATCAAAGGATGTTACTATGAGCACTATTTAGAAAAAATGTTAAATGCGAATATCCATACATTATTTTTTATCTTGCCAGCTACTGCAAAGCTATTGATAAATTATTTATATTCTCTCCAACAGTACATGTCAATCTGTTCCTAGATGCCACCAACCAATAAATGAGGACAGAAAAAAAAAAACCTGGTGATTTTTCAGGGATCATTATAGCAGATCCAGTAGAATCAAACTCTCAAACTCTGATATCTAGGTTTCATAAGCTAATCTAAGCAGTGATGAAAAGAATCCTTAATGAGGACTATGTAAGCATCACACCTTCTTCAACAGCTTTAGGGGAACAAGGAGCCATTAGAGAAGGGCACAAACAAAGCCTCAGCTGATGCTGCTAACAGTGCTGTTGCTGTTTAGTGAATCCCTGGGGAATGTGACTTTGCCAAACAGAGAGACCTTTTTGTTGTGGTTTATCACATTTAAGATGTTACTGTTTACAACTAAATTCAAAAGTTCCACCATTTCCTTTCTTAGACTTTAAACACAAAGCTGGAATTCTGACACAATTTTAAACACAAAATTGTGTTTACCCAACAAAATTTGCATTACCCAAAGCTGTAGCTTTGAAAAGTGGGAATGGTACAGCTAAGAATTTTCATAAAGAAAATACAACTTAAAAATGGGACAAAGCTCATTTATATTGTAAACAAACTACAAAATTTGCACTTCTTACCTCATCTGTCCATTGTTTTTGAAAAGCCATGTGAAAATTCAACACTGCTCAGTTTCTCTGGGCTGATGGAGAACTTAAATCTTGTTGGGTTTTTATGGAAATGCTTGAAACACACTGCACACTGACAATTTGGGTAAAATTATCATTTAGAAGAGCCCACCGTGCAGATTTTTAGGAAATTTCCATCCATTTTTATCCACAAGGATAATAATAAAAATGTCACAAAGGCACCACGATCCCATTAAATAGTATTAAATCACTGCAGTTTTCTAACATTACGCTGCATATTTGGGGTTCGGGGAAGAGAGGGTTAAAAAAGTGTCCAAAACCATTAATAAAGAAAACATAAAAACTGAACTTCTAAAATCACAATAAGTTACCTGATTATGATGCTAACTAGTGAAAATTTAAACAAACAAACCTTGGAAAACTGCATTAAATAAAGGCATACAGTATATTAACTAATGTTGAATAACTAAATAAATCTCAACACATTTTAATTAAAGGTCATTCGCATGGGTGCAGAATATCCAAAATACATCATTCTTCATTTGTTTATGACAATAAAAGATTTGTGAAGTTTTAAAAGTGGCAGTGTTAAAATAACATGTCGCTGATAGTTCAAAATTTTTTAGGGTATGTGCTCCCGAAGCAAGCACTAATCCAAAGCTGTGAAAAACTACTTTCACAGGTATCTGCTGCATATATTGAGCAACGCTACCTAATTGCTCCCTGGCTTAAATTCTGATTTACTCAAAAGGGAATTCTGTGTCAATATAGCTACATTAGTCTGTGAACTTTTTTTATCTACATATACATATCATCTTCTCTCATGCTTAACTACATTCTAACAAGAGCTAGGGATTTCTGGGATGTTTTTCAACAGCAGTAACCCAGGCAATGTAGATTTGCACGTGTACTTGTTAACAGATTTAAACATAACTAAGAAAGCTTCTGAAAACATTTTAAAATGTTTGACCATCCCTATAGTTTTCACCTACACTCCTAACTTTCATTAGGGAATTTAAGGTCTGAATTGAGGTGATGGAGTGCAGTAAGTGCTTTGCAGATGTGCTAACGTGAACACCAAGTGGACTCAAGCAGACTGGTAACTTTATAATCTTTAAAAAACAAAACAAAACACCTGTCACCCTGCCAAAAACCCCAAAACAAAAATACCACCAAACTTCTCACAGATAAAATGAGGCTAAACAATCTGAATATTACACTAGGAGGCAAATCTTACATGATTCTTATAACACTTAGAAGAGAAACTTGCCACTGGCTCCAGAAACAGCAATACATGCTAACACTAGAAGAGAATGTGGGAAATACCTATCCAAGACAAATAATGGTATCTAACTTAAACATTAAAAACTGCTACAGACAGAATAGAAAGCTTAGCTGAAAATGCCAAGCCTTTATTACATTACTCATCACTGGAAATGAACCAATTTTAGAAGTCACATTCTTAAACCACTATACAAAAAAGTGTTCCTTGGTGCAACACTGTCTTGCTGTGGTTTTAAACAGTGGTCCAGACTAGAATGTCACCCACAGACCCTCTGCTACGGACTGAACTGTGTTCCCCATGCCCCACCTTCAAATTCACATGTTGAAGTTCTAAATCCCAGTGAGATGGTATTTGAAGATGGTGTCTTTGGAAGGTAATTGAGGTTAGATGATGTCCTAATATTAGGAGGATGTGTGGTTTTGCAAAGGGTTAAAAGGAGATGTTCCCTCACCACTGTATGAGGGCACAGTGAAAAGACAGTCACCTGCAAGACAGGAAGAAGACCCTTACCAGGAATCCAATCGGCCAGCGCCTTAATCTTGGCTGGATTTTCCAGCTTCAGGGGGTTTTAGAAATAAAACTCCAAAGAATAAAGTCCTAAAAGTCAAGTCAAGAAGGTATTTCAACGATGAGAGAATGAGTCAACTGTGTCAAATGCTGTCAACAGATCAAATAAAATAAAAGCGATGCCTGAATGTCAAAGTGGGATTAAGAGTTACCATTTTTTGAGATGAGAAAAATAACAGTTCAATATGTTGATAGAAATAACTCAGTACAAAAGAAAATACTGATGATACAGCACAAAGAACTGATGAAGTAGTAATTTGGGGCAAGTAAATGGAGATAGAATCTAGTGCACAAGCGTAGGAAAGATGAATTTAAATTGTGACCAGTTAGCATAATTATGATTTTTTCCCCTCCAGTCATTTTCAAACAATCTAGAAGGGGAAGGAGGTTTAAAGCATATATAAGGGAATGATTTGAGGTTCTGCTAATCAAAAGAGGGGACAAAGGGGTTTAAGTTAGACATATAAGGGAGTGTTCATAAGAAAGTTAAGTGAGGACATGAAGGAAAGATAGGAACAATAAAAAAGTAGTAGGATTATACATGTTGGCAGGGTCAAAAGATTAGTTGAGTCAGGATACAGGGAATATGCTGGAAAGACAGAATGGTGACTGAAAACTGGGATGCTTGAAACTGAGATTATGGAGATGAAACTGATTATGGAGATGTCAGGAATGTGATGAGATAAGGTGAAGGGCAAGATCACTGAAGGAAGGGAGGGGAACCGAAGAGATGGGAGGGAATGAGAAAACAAGCTCAAAGAACCAAGAGGAGAGGGTACTAAAAAGATCATCTATATATGAATGATGCAATTACCAAATACTATGATCCGAAGAGCACAGGAGAGAGTAACAGAAGCAAAAATCTTCAAGGAATTAGGGAAGTTGGCAATGTCTGAAGCTTCTATCTCAGAAAACCAGGTATATGGTGCTTCCATCAACCGATTTAGTGAAGTATTAGTCACTCAGTCATGTCCAACTCTTTGTAACCCCAGACTGTAGGCCACCAGGCTCCTCTTGTCCATGGAATTCTCCAGGCAAGAATACTGGAGTGGGTTACCATTGCCTTCTCCAGGGGAATCTTCCTGACCCAGGTGTTGAACCTGGGCCTCCCTCATTGCAGGCAGAGGCTTTACCATCTGAACCACCACGAAAGCTACCAGGAATCTGGAGATAAAGGCAATGGATTCCATTTTTGACCAATTTAAATAGAAATATCAGAGGAAATCCACATGGTAATATTTAGAAGTTGGATCTGAAACTAAAGAGAAAGATTAGGTTTAAGGGGGCATTTTTTAAAAAGTTTTTATTTTAAAAATTTAAATCTATTATGAAAATTTGTTATTATTCAGTTGCTAAATCATGTCCAACTCTTTGTGACCCCATGGACCGTGGCACGACAGGCTCCTCTGTCCATGGAATTTTCCAGACAAGAATACTGGAGTGGGTAGCCATTTCCTTATCCAGTGGATCATAGCAGATCAGGAAGCCATCTCTCCTGCACTGGCAGGTGGATTCTTTACCACTGAGTCACCAGGAAGCCATTATGAAAATTACAAGCATACAGATACCATTCATTCAGTCCCATTAATTTTACCAAATGGCCAATTCTATTGCCATTCCTCCCACCACCAATTTTGAAGCAAATCCCAGATATCACACCAATTTACCTATATTTACTTCAGTATGTATGGAGATATAATTTATGGGGTTTCCACATTCTCTTTTTAAAGGAAATTCCTTCTTATGAATTTATTTCTCTCTTCCCAGATGATTTAGTACAGCTAGAAGGGTTTTAAATAAATCGAACTACATGCCATTGATCTGCTTAAAAATATTAAGGATATGATCATGAAAGAAACCAAACCAAAATAAATCACGTTTACCACAGCTCAAGTTTAATCTCTACTTCCCACATCTCTCTATGCTTGATTTTGTGCTTACTACTGCTGCTGCTAATCGCTTCAGTCGTGTCCGACTCTGTGCGACCCCAGAGACAGCAGCCCACCAGGCTCCCCCAACTCTGGGATTCTCTAGGCAAGAACGCTGGAGTGGATTGCCATTTCCTTCTCCAATGCATGAAAGTGAAAAGTGAAAGTGAAGTCTCTCAGTTATGTCTGACTCCTAGCAACCCCATGGACTGCAGCCCACCAGGCTCCTCCGTCCATGGGATTTGCCAGGCAAGAGTACTGGAGTGGGTTTGTGCTTACTAAGGTTCCTCTAAACCCTAGACATATTATATCACATATGCATACCTACACATATTACAGGAATCTTTTTAACAAAGACAGTTGACTTCACAATTAGGATTCCAATATATCACGAAACCATTCCATATCAAAAAAACTGCAGTGTATTTGCTGATAATGCTAAATTAATCTGCTCTCTGTTAAAAGATCAAGAATGAATGTTAGGATCAAAGAACATATGCAAATATTCTAGGTGATCAGGGCAAGAAAAGGACTGCAGAAGTAAAAGGACTGCCTATAAGTGGATCACATTTTGAATTAGGCAATGGCTTCTTAGATATACCAAAAGCAGAGCAACAAAAAGACAGACTGGACTTCATTGAAATTCAAAACTGTTGTGCTTCAAAGGATACTCATCAAGAAAGAGAAAAGACAGCCCATGCAATGGGTGAAAATATCTGCAAAGCACATATGTGGGAAGAAAACACTATCTAGGATACTTACACAACTTTTACAACTCAACAATAAAAAGATAAATAACCTAATTTTTTAAGTGGGCAAAGAATTTGAAGAGATTTCTCCAAAGAAGATACACAAGTTTGGCAAGGATGTGGAGAAACTGGAACCCTCAAATATTATTGGTTAGAGTGTAAAATGGAAAATATGGAAAACAGCATGGCAGTTCCTCTAAACATTAGTTACCCCATTATTCAGCAATTCCACTCATAGGTATGAATATATATACCCCCCAAAACTAAAATTATTATGTCCACACAATAACTTGTAGGTAAGTGCTAGTCACAATAAAAACAACAACAAAAAAGTAAGCATTTCAAATATCAATTGATGATTGAACAAGTAAAATGATTTATTATTCAGACACTTATAAGAATAAAGTGATGAAACATGCTATAACATGGATAAACTCTGAGCATGGATTATGCTAAGTGAAAGAAGTCAGACATTAAAGGTTACTACTGAATGATTCCACCTGTATGTAGGCGCTTCCCTGGTAGCTCAGATGGTAAAGAATCTCCCTGCAATGCAGGAGACCCAGGTTTGATCCGTGGGTCAGGAAGATACACTGGAGAAAGGAATGGCTACCCACTCCAATATTATTGCCTGGAGAATTCCATGAACAAGAGGAGCCTGGCAGGCTATGGCCCACAGGGTCACAGAGACGGACGTTGTTGATTTAACAGTTTTACTTTTTGGGGCTACTCTGGGAGAGACCCAGGTTCAATCCCCTGGAGAGTGGTTCCCTAATCCAGTATTCTTGCCTGGAGAATTCCAGGAACAAAGGATACTGGTGGGCTACAGTCCATGGGGTTGCAAAGAGTTGGACACGACTAAGCAACTAACACTAACACACCTATATGTAATGTCCAGAACAGGCAAATCCATAAAGACAGAAAGCTGATTAATAGATGTTGGGGGCTGAAGTGAAGGAGAATGCAGTGACAACTAATGGACTACAAAAGGGTATATATAGGTTTCTTTTCTGGGGTGATGCAAATGTTCTGAAATCAGATAGTGGTAACAGTCACACAACTTTGGAATATACTTAAAAATCACTGAACTGTATACTTTTAAATGGCAAATTTTCCCCCTTCACCTGGAATTTTACTTTTTTTCCTTTTATTTACAGAGATATAATTGACATATAACACTGTATTAGTTTCAGGTATACAACATAATGATCTGTATCTACTGTGATATGATCACCACAGTAAGTTGACATCTATCACCACACACAGCTACAATTTTTTTCTGGTGATGAGAAGAGTCTTAGCAATTTTCAAATACATAATAAAATTTTAACTAGTCATCATATTGCATATTATATCCTATAATTTACTTATTTAATAATCGGAAGTTTATACCTTTTTATCACCTTCTCTCATTTGCCTAACCCTCAAACCCCTCCACCTCCCACTTTAAACAACTATCAATCTATTTCAGGCACACGAGTTAAATTTTTTGTTTTGAGATTTCACTATAGGTGAGATCATATGGTATTTATCTTTCTCTTTCTTACTTCACTTCACATAATGCCCTCAACAACTATCCATGCTATTGCCAAAGTTAAGATTTCATTCCTTTTTACAACTGAATATTCCATTTCATATATGAAGACACACACACACCGCCCCCCCACCTTGTATCTTCTTTATTCATCCATCAAGTCAAATTCATGCATTAGCTATTATAAATAATGTTGCAATGAACATGGAAAATGCAGATATTTTTCCAAGACACAACTTTGTTTCCACTAAACACCCAGAAATAGAATTGCTGTATTATATGGTAGTTTTATTTTTAATTTTTTGAGAAACCTCCATAATGTTTTTCATAGCGGCCCCAACAGTTTTGTTGTTCAGTTGCTCAGTCGTGTCTGACTGCTCGTGATCCCATGGATTGTGGCACGTCAGACTTCCCTGTCCTTTACCATCTCCTGGAGCTTGCTCAAACTCATGTCCATCAAGTCAGTGATGCGATACAACCTCTTGTCCTCTGTCAGCCCCTTCTCCTCCTGCCTTCAATCTTTCCCAGCATCAGGGTCTTTTCCAATGAGTCGACTCTTCGCATCAGGTGGCCAAAGCATTGGAGCTTCAGTTTCAGCATCCGTCCTTCCAATGAATATTCAGGACTGATTTCCTGTAGGACTGGTTTGTTCTCCTTGCAGTCCAGGGGACTCTCAAGAGTCTTCTCCAACATCACAGATCAAAAGCAACAATTCTTCGGTGTTCAGCCTTCTTTGTGGTTCAACTCTCACATCTATACATGACTACGGAAAAACCATAGCTTTGACTAGACAGACCTTTGTCTACAAAGTAATGTTTCTGCTTCTTAAGACGCTGTCCATAGATCTGTCATAGCTTTTTTCCAGGGAGCAAGCATCTCTTAATTTCATGGCTACAGTCACCACCTGCAGTGATTTTGGAGGCCAAGAAAATAACGTCTCTCACCGTTTCCACTGTTTCCCCATCTATTTGCCATGAAGTGATGGGACCAGATGCCATGATCAAGTTTTTTGAACGTTGAGTTTTAAGCCAGGCTTTTCACTCTCCTCTTTCACCATCATTAAGAGGCTCTTTAGTTCCTCTTTGCTTTCTGCCATAAGAGTAGTGTTATCTGCATATCTGAAGTTATTGATATTTCTCCTGGCAATCTTGATTCTAGTGCGTGTTTCATCCAGCTCAGCATTTTGCATGACATACTCTGCATATAAGTTAAATAAGAAGGGTGACACTATACAGCTATACTGTACTTCCTTCCCAATTTAGAACCAGTCCGTTGTTCCATGTCCTATTCTAACTGCTGCTTCTGGACCTGCATACAGGTTTCTCAGGAGGCAGGTAAGGTGGTCTAGTATACCCATCTCTGTAAGAATCTTCCAGTTTGTTGTGATCCACACAGTTAAAGGCTGTAGCATAGTCAATGAAGGAGATGTTTTATTGGAATTCTCTTGCTTTTTCTATGATACAACAGATGTTGGCAATTTGATCTCTGGTTCCTCTGCCTTTTCTAAATCCAGCTTCAACTTGTGGGAGTTCTTGGTTCACGTACTGTTGAAGACTAGCTTGGAGAATTTTGAGCCTTACTTTGCGCTAGTATGCACAAATTTTGAGTGCAACTGTGCAATAGTTTGAACATTCCTTGGCATTGCCCTTCTTTGGGATCGGAATGAAAACAGACCTTTTCCAGTCCTGTGGCCACTGCTGAGTTTTTCAAATTTGCAGGCATACTGAATGGAGCACTTTAACAGCATATTTTTTGGGATTTGAAATAGCAAGTCTGGGCCAGTCTCTTGTGGAGTCACTGCTCCTTTCTCCTGGGTCATGGTGAGCACACGGTTTTGTTGTGCCCTTCAAGAGTCTATTTCCCCAGTCCTATGGAAGTTCTGTAATCAAATCCCACTGGCCTTGAAAGTCAAATTCCCCGGGGGTTCTCAGTCCCTTTGCAGGATCCCCAGGTTGGGTAATCTGTTGTGGGTCCTAGAACTTTTGCAATAATGCGAGAACTTCTTTGGTATAATTATCATCCAGTTTGTGGGTCGTCTGCTTGATGCCTTTATAGTGAAACTAATGGCGACTTCCTACGAGAGAGAGGACTTCACGCCACAGCAATGCCACCTAGGTCTGCTGCAGCCAGAGCCCCTGCCCCCGCAGCAGGTCCCTGCTGACTGGGGCCTCCGAAGGAGACACTCAGATACTCAAAGGCAGGTCTGGTTCAGTATCCAGTGGAGGTCACTGCTCCTTTCCCTGGGTCCTGGTGCACACAAGGTTTTGTTTGCACCCTCCAAGAGCCTCTGGTAGGTCTGAGATTTGACTTTAAACACAATCCCCAGAGTCAATTTTATAACATTTTAATTACCTCAAAAGGATACCCTTTTATCCATTCCTCCAATAATCAATAATAATCATAAGCAATCTCTAGTCTTTTTGTCTCTATAGAGATTAAGTTAATTGATTCTGGTCTAAAACAATTAGATAATTTACTTAAGTGAGTTAACCAAGTACAAACTGATAGAGGCAAATAATTCATTAGTATAATCTATTTAACTGTGCTCAGAGTTTGAAACATCCCAATCAATTATTTAGTAAGGCTGTTCAAGTTTATTAGGTAAAAAACAGTAATGTCCATTTTTCAAAATTTTTAATTAAAAAAATCACTTTCTGCTCATGCTGCTGCTGCTGCTAACTCACTTCAGTCGTGTCTGATTCTGGGCGATCCCAGAGATGGCAGCCCACTAGGCTCCCCTGTCCCTGGGATTCTCCAGGCAAGAACACTGGAGTGGGCTGCCATTTCCTTCTCCAATGCATGAAAGTGAAAAGTGAAAGTGAAGTCACCCAGTCATGTCTGACTCTTAGCGACTCCATAGACTGCAGCCCATCAGGCTCCTCCATCCATGGGATTTTCCAGGCAAGAATACTGGAGTGAGGTGCCATTGCCTTCTCCGAATTAGACATACAAATAGTACCGGTCTTCAGCTGGTCTGAGGTGAAGTATTCTGAGTATTCTCACAGAGAGAATACTGTGCAAGTACTGCAGGGTTGGGACCAAGCCCTGAAGGACACCAACATTTAGAAACTAAAGAGTAAAAGATGCATCTTCGTAGATAAAGAAAGAAAGGTATGAGGGGTAGGGAGAAAATAAGTTTTATTTACTTTTAATTTAGTTAAGAAATGGCTCTTAAACCCAAAAGAGCAGGGAAGGTTTTTAGTTTTACACCAAGAATTTTTCAATTGCACTATAGCTGATTTACAATATCATGTTAGTTTCAGGTGTACAGCAAAGTGATTCAGTTATACATACATACATACGTACACACATACATATTCTTTTTCAGATTCTTTTCCATTTTTAGGTTATTATAAGACATTGAATATAGTTTCCTGTGGTATACAGCAAATCCTTGTTATTTATCTATTTTATATACAGTGGCATGTATCTGTTAATCTCATACTCCTAATTTATCTCTCCCCTAACTTCTTTGTTGACAAGTTTTTTCTATATGTCTGTGAGTCTGTTTCTGTCCTGTAAATAAGTTCATTTGTATTACTGTTTAAAGTCCACATATAGTGATATAATATATCTTTCTCTGTCTGACTTACCTTGCTTAGTGTGATAATTCCCTTCTTTCTTTTTGGCCACAGCTCATGGCTTGTGTGATCTTAGTTCCTTGACCAGGGAATTGAACCTGGACCATTGTACTGGAAATGCCAAGTCCTAACCACTGGATTGCCAGGAATTCCCCAGTATGGTAGTTTCTAGGTTCATCCAAGTTGCTGCAAGTGGCAATATTCCATACTTTTTCTGTGGCTGAGTAATATTCTTTTTGTGTATACAGGTGCACGCACACACACACATCTTTAATCATTCACCTGTTGATGGACACTTATCCACATCTTGGCTATTATAACACTGCTGCTATGAACATTGGGGTGCATCTATCTTTTTGAATTAGTTTTCATCTTTTCTGGACATATGCACAGGAATGAGATTTTTAGTTTGTTTTTTTAAAATGAAATATGTGTTAAGTTGCTTCAGTTGTGTCCAACTCTTTGAAACCCCATGGACTGTAGCCCATCAGGCTCCTCTGTCCGTGGAATTTTCCAGGCAAGAATACTGGACTCTGTTGTCATACCCTGCTCCACGGGATCTTCACAACCCAGGGATTAAACCTGCGTCTCTTATGTCTCCTGCAGTGGCAGGCAGATTCCTTAATATTAGCACCACCTGGGAAGCCATAAAGTCAAAGTGAAGTCGCTCAGTCATGTCCAGCTGAGCAACCCCATGGACTGTAGCCCACCAGGCTCCTCCCTCCATGGGATTTTCCAGGCAAGAATACTGGAGTGGGGTGCCATCTCTTTCTCCAGGAGATCTTCCCGACCCAGGGTTTGAACCCGGGTCTCCCTCATTGTAGGCAGACACTTTACCACCTGAGCCACCAGGGATGTCCATAATGTTGTGTTAATTTCCACTTTTTAAGGAACTTCCATACTGGCTGCACCAATGTACATTCCCACCAATAGTGTAGGAGGTTCCCTTTTCTCCACACTCTTTCCAGTATTTACTATTTGTAGACTTTCTGATGAGATCACTCTTAACAAAACTACATCCCAACTTCTAGGGCCATGGTTTAGTCAACTCTCAACACAGGTTATAACTGATGGAAAGCAATTGGTAAAAATGCAACACATATTATCCCCAAATAATTTCAAACGACAGTTTCATAAAAATAAAGATCACCGAATCTTAGATAGGCCCCCAAATTTAACCAAGTATACCAGTGGACTCTTAGCAAGTAGGTTATGTTGTATCTCCCTGACAATACAGTTGCTCATCTTATAAGACGCATTCTTCCACATGCCAGCGTGTGTACCTGTCCAACTTTTCGAAGTCTGTGAGTGAGAGCCTAAACTGAGGCAATGAAGACAGTCTGTTTTGTTTTTTGCCATGGAATGTGGGATCTTGGCTCCCTGACCAGGGATAGAATCTACATCTTCTGCATGAAAAGACAGCATCCTAACCAATGGACCACTGGGGAAACCCCTAGAACTTCTTTTTCAGAAGAAATTATAGCCAGAGTACTTTCATTGGGTACAATAGCTATTTAATATTCTGTTATAACTAACAACCTGGTGACTCAAAGGTTAAAGCGTCTGCCTCTGATGCGGGATACCTGGGTTCGATCCCTGGGTCGGAAAGATTCCCTGGAGAAGGAAATGGCAATCCACTCCAGTATTCTTGCCTGGAGAATCCCATGGACAGAGAAGCCTAGTAGATTACAGTCCATGGGGTCGCAAAGAGTCAGACACAACTGAGCGACCTCACCTCACCTCTATAACTAACAAAGCAGTCTTTTCTAGGGGGAAATCCTTTATTTCCTCAAAGGGATCAAACGAAGGGACTCATAAGTCATCCTGCAAATACTAGTTGGATTAATAAAAACACCTGAAGGCAATCTTTACTATAGAACGAAAAGTAAAAGCATTATTCAATTAATGATCTGACTTCCAATGCCTGGAACATTCATAGCACACAAAGAATTCTAAAGGAATTAAGAGTGTAGAGGAATTATAGGCAGATCATCTATGTTCTAATCGCATGTGTGTTAGTCGCTCAGTCGTGTCCGACTCTTTGCAACCCCATGGAGTGTTGCCCACCAGGCTCGGTCCATATGATTTTCCAGGCAAGAATACTGGAGTGGGTTGCCATTTCTGCTACTTTATGTACGACCTTGGACAAGTCAATTTCCTCACTACAGAAAAATTAGCAAGTTTTGACCAATAGCAGTATTTCATTAGAGAGCTGTCTGAGCTTAAATTTTAAGACTTACTTCATTAATCAGGGTTTCAAATTTCTTCCAATTTCTTAAGAATCATTTAGGTAAATCACTATATCCATTTCTCTTAGGCTGTCCATAGTAAACTTCAGGCTTAAAAATACCGTGTTTCTTACCTTCCAAAATGTAATGCTGTTTACACGTCCAACTAAGTTTTCAAAGCATGACACATAATTAGATTTCACATGCATATCTTAAGAGCAAAAATCATCTAAAGTTTAACTAGAGCAGGTAAACTCTTATTTAAATTGAACCTTGGCCAATTTCAAGGAAGAAGCTTCTAGTACACTACTTGGACATTTGTTATAGTATTTGAATTATAACTCAAAATGTCTGTGGGCCAAAGTAAAGGGATGGAGCTAAAGATGGTAAGCATTATCTGAATCCTCTCACTGCACTATAGCTCACTTGAAACTTTTGTCAGCAAACCCCAAGTCTCTCATATTGGCCAACAGACTAAACAAAACAAAGATGAAGAGCAAAAATTTACCTCAACTGCAACCCTATTGGGTTCTTATTCTTAAAATGTATAAATCCTTGTCATTAATGGGTCAATTATTTCAAGAGTAGCTCTGACTTAACCCCTAAAGTTTGCACCCACCTCCCTCCTTTAAAAGTAGTTTTAAGAGTAGTAATTTTCAGAACTGTGCAGAAGGTACAGAAATCTTCCATATATCCCTTATCCCTTTACCCACATATGAATAGCTTCCCATAATGTCAACATCCCACATTGGGAACATTTGTTATAATCAATGAATGTATACTGGCATATCACTACTATTCAAAGTACATATTTTACATTAGAGTTCACTCTTTGTATTGTATCTTCTTTGAGTTTTGACAAATTTACAATATATAACCACCATTTCAGAATCATAAGGAATAATTTCACTGCCCCAAAAATCCACTGGGTTCTGCCTACTCATCCTTTGTTTTGTTGTTGTTCAGTTGCTGAGTTGTGTCCAACTCTCTGCCACCCCATGTACTGCAGTACACCAGGATTCCCTGTCCATCACTGTATCCATTAAGTCAGTGATGCCATCCAAACATCTCATCCTCTGTTGTCCCCTTCTCCTCATGCCTTCAATCTTTCCCAGCATCAGGGTCTTTTCCAATGAGTCAGCTATTTGCATCAGGTGGCCAAAGTATTAGAGCTTCAGCTTTAGCATCAGTCCTTCCAATGAATATTCCCAGTTGGTTTCCTTTAGGATTGACTGGTTTGATTTTGCTGTCTAAGGGACTCTCAAGAGTCGTCTCCAGCATCACAATTCGAAAGCATCAATTCTTTGGCACTCATCCTTCTTTACGGTCCAACTTTGACATCCGTACATGACTACCGAAAAAAAAAATTTTTTTAACTCCTAAACTGCAAACAGTAGCTAAGAGATTCTAAATGCTGAAATGACATTCAGAATCTTGAGGATGAAAAGGGAAAGTAAAAGTCAGGGGAGAAAAAAATAGGCCAAAAATAAGAGCAAAGGAAAAGTAAAGGAGAGCAGCTGCATTTTAAGCATCAAAACACTCCACCCCTTAAAGAGCCAAAGCCAGATCCTTTAAGTACAGTTTTTCCTTTCCATTCCCTTCTAGGAATTCTAAGAGGGTCTTGGCTAATACACTATAACTGAATCTTCTTAAGTAGGCAAAGCAGTTATAGCTTAAGTAAATTCCTGATCTCCATATAAACATTTACTGGAAGTGATTCATACCTTAGACTCACTCACTTTTAAGATACTAGTGGGAAAGCTATGAACACTCTTGAACTGGATGCTCTTTGGCAGCACACTGGACACCGGCTCTACAGTCCTCTATGCTGTATTCATGAACAGGATTAGCTTGATTAAACAGACTGAGGAGATTTTATAACCCACACTCAGACTTTTCAAATGCTAAGTCCATTCTTTTCAACACATCTGCCCTTTATTCGGCACAAGTGATACATGCATACAGCATCAATTCTTTTTACACTACTCTGTATCTCATCTGTTTCTTAATCATTGCTTACCCTCCTCGACTGATGCAATGTTAGCCTTGCTAGTTCTCATTTTCAGTACTTCTCTCCCTCTAGTCTATCACTAATCACTAGCTAACTCCTATTACTGCTCTTAGGAGATTAAGTCCTACAGTAGTTTCCAAGTGTCCTAGAAGTTAATTCCAAGATGCATTACCTTACCTTTGTTGCCAAGTCTTAATAACGTGCCCCAGATTACTCCTCCTCCCTTCCTTTCCTCATCTATCTCCTTCTCATTGTTCAGCAGTTCAGTTGCTAAGTCATGTCCAACTCTCTGTGACCCCCATGGACTGTAGCTTTCCAGGCTCCTCTGTCCATTGTGATTCCCAGGCAAGTATACTGGAGTGGGCTGCCATTTCCTTCTCCAGGGGATATTCCCGGACCAGGGATCGAACCCATGTTTCCTGCATTGGCAGGCAGATTCTCTACCACTGAGCCACCAGGGAACCCCTACTATGCCAGGTTTAAATGCCCTTTACCTGACAGTCCTCCATTTCCAGCTCACATGTGGTGCCATATGCCTGGAATCCCTCATTCCCCCCAAGACCATCTACTGGTCATCTTCCATCATTTTAACTTCACTTGCCATGAGGTCTTGTCAGATCACTGTCAGAAAATGCTACTTTTTCTAACATAATTGATCATAACTCTGGGTGTATACTTAGAATCATCAATGTGTATGAAGTTGTTTCACCAGTGGAGTTGCCTTAAATACTAAGGCTCTGGCTTCATATCAGACCAATTAAACAGATTCTCTGGGCAAAGTACCCACATACTGGTGGTGATAGGTGGGGAGTTGTTTATATTTGGTTGTTTTTTCCAAAGCCCTACATGTGATTTTAATAAGCTATCAGGGCCATGACTCTATGCAGGCCAGAAACAGAACTCCCATAACATTATGTTCCCTAAACATATCTACATCCCTAATATACACTTACTACACAGCCTTGACCAACACATATAATGTCAATATCTGAAATAATCCGTCGTTAGGCTTAAACACTTTACAGTACTTTATACACTCAAGTGTAGGGTTTCGCTTTTGTAAAATGGGTAAGATACTGTATACATTATAGGGATGTCACAAAAGTCAAATAAGATACTGGATATTATAGACTTAGCAAAACAACTGAATCATAAAAGGCATAAACATTAAACCCCTTCAGGTATCAAGAATAACATGTGGATGCACTTTTTAAGAACACAACTTAAGTGGCAGTATGGAAGACACAGCTATCTGAATGAGGCTGAGTAGGTAGCTCCTGGCCAAGAGCTCTAATCAAAGTGTTCATTCATAGTATACACACTGGACAAATTTTTACCCCAAGAATGTCCCATCCTGATGCAAATTTTCCTTTAAAAAATCCTATTTAGGTGAAATCTGGTTAAAATTAATGCCAAAAACCAATTTTAAAAAACCTGGAGACAAAGTCTTTGAAAGTAAGTAAAACACGGACATGCCTGATTCTTATAGTCCCTGGGCCACACCGTGTGAGGAGGCTGTTTTCAAATTACACAGAAGCTCAGGCAGCTGGCTCTATCTGCTTCCTTGGTCCCTGTGTTTACAAGTATCCCAACACAGGATATCCAGAGAGGAACCTGCTGCCAGGGACTGGTCTGCCAGAAATTTAAAATGAAATAAACTTTACTCCTTTAGATATCAAAACAAAGATTGAAAGGCATAAAGTAAAAATTTCAAATGAATATTAGAGAATAGAAAACAGGCTAGGAATGACAAATAATGCCAATTTCAACAGACTAACAAGGGCTACCAGGACTGGTGGTGCTGTATTTTAAGAATTCTGAGAGTGAATATATTGGTTCATCAGGGAAGCATGCCATGAGAGATAATGGATACTGCCATGGGCAGAGGACACAAAAGGGGCAGCATGTATGACATATATTTTCCATCCAGAAGACTCATAACTTAGAGAGTGTAATGTAAGAATCCATATCAAAAAAGGTAAGTGGTAATGATGTACAAACAGATAGCATAGTTCTATCAGCATTAATCATACTATATAAAAATCATTTGTTTCTGAGGGCAGGAACTTCAACACCTGTCAAAATGCCTTATATGCAACTATGAACAAAGGCATATTTTGGGCTTCCCTGATAGGTCAGTGGTAAAGAAACTGCCTGCCAATGCAGGAAACACAGGTTTGATCCCTGATTCAGGAAGATCCCACACGGCACAGAACAACGAAGCTAGCGTGCCGCAATGTTGAGCCTACGCTCTAGAGCCCGTGCGCTGCAACTACTGAGCCCAACCTGCTGCAACTGCTGAAGTCCGTGTGCCCTGGAGCCTGTGCTCCCCAACGAGAGAAGTCACCACAACTAGAGACGCTCCCAGTGGCCACAACTAGAGAAAAGCCCAAGCAGCAATGAAGACCCAGCACAGCCAAACATAAGCAAATTAAGTATTTTTTAAGGCATATTTAATTAACTCTGTAATAAGGAAACAAAGAATTATGAGATCACATTATTTTGTGATGTGGCATAATCACTTAAAGCCTATACACAAAAATACTCTCAGACTCTAGTAAATGCCCATTTGAACAGCAAGCTGATTGCAATAGGTACGGAGAAGAATACACAGTACCCCAAATGGGAAAGGCAGGCCTGGACTAGATTTAGAAGCACAACTTTTAGAAGGGACACTCCTCTCCTCATTTTAATCTTGAGTGTGTGTGTGCTCAGTTGCTCAGTCGTGTCTGAGTGCCCCATGGACTGTAGCCAGCCAGGCTCCTCTGTCCACAGAATTTCCCAGACAAGAATACTGGAGCGGGTTGCCATTTCCTCCTCCACAGGATCTTCCCAACACAGGGATCAAACTTGCATCTCTTGCATTAGCAGGCGGATTCTTTACCACTAATGCCACTTGGGAAGCCTTTACCCTTGGGAGATAGTAGCAAAAAGTTAAATGAAAGGATCACCAAGAATGAAACGATACTCCATTTCAGTCTGTGTAAGCTTTCACTAGACATATCCCATGATCAGTAATTTGTATTTAGTTCTCATACACACAGTATATGGCACAGCATCCACTATGTGTAATTAAGCACTTAAATGCTTAATATGGTGAGGTTCTAACATCTATTTTCACTTAGACACTATAATAATATTAGTACTATTTTAATTATAAGAGTTAGTGTGTGACAGAAGGGCAACCCTCCTATATTTGCTCTGGACCACAAGAGTGAAAAACTAGTTTTATCCAGGATTTAAAAACTGTATCTATTCTAAGCTCAAAACTACAACCTCAAAACAAGCAAACACCTTAAAAGATTACTTCAAGTTACAGGATAGAGGTGTTAAAAGCAAAGTGGGTGGTTAATTCTAAGAATTAAGCTTTGCAAAAGACATGTGTAATATTAATGACAAGTATACTTGTGACTAGAAAGAATGGGTCTGGATGATCTCTCAAGGAATCTTGGTATGGATTTTCCATACTTGTACCTTCTTCCTACAAGTATGGAAATGAGCTTAACTGGCTCTTTGCTATTTTCTCTAGATATTTAAAAAATTACCACACACAAAACAACAAATAGCCTTTCCCCACAGTTTGGAAATTTCTGTCACAAAATTCAAGTGACTAGGCAAAGAATACAGACTTCTTTCTGTGGTAGTTCTGGAAGCAACAAGTGACAAACTGTTGAAAAAGGGCTTTAAATCCTCAAGAATCTTAACACTTACAATGAAATATATGAAAAATCAATTTGATCTCACCTGTTGGGCAAATTTAAGCAACATTACTAATTGTAGGTTAAAAGCTAAAGAGGCTTTTATATCTCAAAAAAAAATCAAAGTACACAAAGTGGTAAACTTCATACTATCATCAGCAAACGTTTGCCAGCATCTAGAGAGAGCTGGGAGCAAAAGGACTCAGGTTTTGGTCCAAGTCAAGCCTCTTTATTAACCATATGATCTTGGCAAGTTCTCCAGCCTCAGATTCTTCACCTACAAAGCAAGGAACCTGCCAGTCAATTACCCTACTTATCTCACAGGGTTTCTAAGAGGATCCAGGTAGACAACCTATTTGAAAAATTATGAAGACCTAAAATATATAACCAACAGCATGCTAATCACCATGTAAAAAGAAATCATTAATCCACAATTCTGCTTTATTGACTATGCCAATGCCTTTGACTGTGTGGATCACAACAAACTAAAAAATTCTTAAAGAGATGGGAACACCAGACCACCTGACCTTCCTCCTGAGAAATCTGTATGCAGGTCAAGAAGCAATAGTTAGAACTGGACATGGAACAACAGACTGGTCCCAAATAGGGAGAGGAGTACATCAAGGCTATATATTGTCACCCTGCCTATTTAACTTATATGAAGCAGAAGCAGAATCAAGACTGCTGGGAAAAATAACAATAACCTCAGACATGCAGATAACACCACCCTTATGGCAAAAAGCGAAGAACAACTAAAGAGCCTCGTGATAAAAGTGAAAGAGGAGAATGAGAAAGTTGGCTTAAAACTCAACATTCAGAAAACTAAGATCATGACATCTGGTCCCATTACTTCATGGCAAATAGATGGGGAAACAACGGAAACAGTGAAAGACTTTATTTTGAGGGGCTCCAAAATCATTGCAGATGGTGACTGCAGCCATGAAATTAAAAGACGCTTGCTCCTTGGAAGGAAAGCTATGATCAATCTAGACAGCATATTAAAAAGCAGAGATATTACTTTGCCAACAAAGATCTGTCTAGTCAAAGCTATGGTTTTTTTCAGTAGTCATGTATGGATATGAGAGTTGGGACTATAAGGAAAGCTGAACACCAAAGAATTGATGCTTTTGAACTGTGATGTTGAAGACTTTAGAGAGCCCCTTGGACTACAAGGAGATCCAACCAGTCCATCCTAAAGGAAATCAGTCCTGAATATTCACTGGAAGGACTGGTGCTGAAGCTGAAACTCCAATACTTTGGCCACCTGATGCGAAGAACTGACCCACTAAAAGACCCTGATGCTGGGAAAGATTGAAGGCAGGAGAAGAGGATGACAGAGGATGAGATGGTTGGATGGCATCACTGACTTGATGGACATGAGTTTGAGTAAGCTTCAGGAGTTGGTGATAGACAGGGAAGCCTGGCGTACTGAAGTCCACAGGGTCGCAGAGTCAGACATGACAGCGACTGAACTGACCTGAATTGAATCCACAATTCCCTCCATTCCACTCACTCCATAATCAAAATCACGTAATTGTACCAAAAGGAACTATACTGCTATGTGGTTCATTTTAATTAACTAAATCACAGTCCATTCTCTAAAAGCCTGTCTAATGACATGGAAAATAAACAAGCAGAATAATAAATGTGGCAAAATAGGTAGCGAATGAGGTCACTAAAATCTTTTCTAAGATGGCCTGCCCTACACTTCAAGATTCCTGATGGGTCCTTTGAAATCTTCTTTTCTCTGGATTTCAGATGCTTAATTACTAAAAGCACTCTTTTCTCTGTTTAATTAAGAAACAGATGTATTTTTCCTCTCACAATTTTTGAATTTTGTGACCTAGTAAACATACCACAACACTTTTTACCGGATCATTCCAACTGGGCTCTATAATGCTGCTCTCCAGTGGCTTTCCCATGAGTGAGAAGCAATTTCCTACCTCTTAACTGGGCTAGAGACAGCTGTATATGATGCCCAAATAACAGAGAATTCTTCCGTTCCTGTGAGTTCTTGGCTTCCACTGTATGAATCTAGACAAGTCACTTACAGTAACTTGGGACTCAGTTTCCACATCTTTAAAAATGAGAACTTGATTATCTCCAAGGATCTGTCTGGTTGAAATAGTGTATGATTCTCTTCAGATCACATTTATCAATTATGTGACTAAGACACGTCGAAGAATAATTCCATCGTGGCTGCAGCTTCCAAATATGCAAAACATTTCTCATCACGCCCCCCAAGCCTCCAAAGGATAGTCAAAGCTACTGTAGAACAAACAAGAAATAATTTAACAGTGCAGTTTTGTGTGTGTGTGTGCGTGTGTGGTCTCCTAATGAAGACTACCTAGCTACACAACAGGTTAACACTGCAGTTTTTAGAGTCATTAGATTTCAAAAAGAAACTGAATCAAAAAGATAATAGAAAGACACATACAAGAAAACAAACAGCGAGTGTTCATTTCCAGAAACCACTCCAATCTCATACCAGGTTATTTCCTGTGGATAGGACTAATCTTAAGAGTCCAAGCCTAACCTTTGTCACTTCTAATCTGAGAATACCAAAACAGTAAGCCTTGCTGCTGCTGCTGCTGCTAAGTCACTTCAGTCGTGCCCGACTCTTAGCAACCCCATGGACTGCAGCCTAGCAGGTTCCTCCGTCCATAGGGTTTTCCAGGCAAGAGTACTGGAGTGGGGTGCCAGATCACTCAATTTCAATCAGCACTGGGAATCCTGAACTAAGAGGCCTGTATGAGGCATTGGGGTGGGGGTGGGGGAGCAGAATAAGGAAGGGGCAGCACAGGATGAGCATAGATGGAACTGTTTTCCTTCCAGGTAAGATTCTGTCTTAATGATTAATCAAAACAATGTTAGAAAACTAAGTCCAATAATGAGTGATTCACTCAAAAACTATATGCAAGGAACTCATCAAGGAGCAAATGAATTCTGGGAATTTAAAATCCTGTAATGCCCAGGCTGTGGCTGAAGTGGGAATGAGTAGTCTGCCATCCATCAATAGCATTCTCCATACCACCCCTTCTCTGGTGCAGTCTGAAAACATAATATTAAGAAAAACGTACCCAAACATCGATACTTCAGGAAATATGCTGTCTCATGAGTCTCCTAATGACTTAGGAATTCAATGAATGACTGGCCATCCAGTTTTAGTAATCAATGAAAACATATTGGGAATTAGTTTTGAGCAGGATGTTTGAAGATACTAACAAGTCCACATTAACTACCTGGAAATATTTTTTTTTAATATATGAGCATCACAGATGGGAGAAGCATGCTCAGAAACAAGGACAAGGGTCACCACTTAGCAAGCATGCAGAGAAACATCAAATCACCAGTGAACAGCAGTGTAGAACAGCCCTTCTTCACTCATGTGGTTTCCACTGTCTCAGGCATTACATTAGTGCTCATCCAACTACAAAGTTTATTTCTGTTACAATGATCACTAGTGTTTTATCCAAAAAGATACACCATAGAAATGGGAGGAAACAAAACAGCTTCTTTAAAGTTTAAAAGGGAAGGCTTTAAGTGAGTCTCCCAGACATCAATTTCTGCTGTGAAACAGCACTACCCAATGCAAATGATCATTCCCTTAAGTTCTCTGCTTATCTGTTACCTTCAACCTACTATGCACCTGAGGAACATAAATACATACATGACTGTAAGTTAAGATGAGATACACTGTAATGATTTCCATTATTTCTCAAGGGCAAACTGCTTTGAAATGTGATTTTAGGTTACTAGCACTTATGTAAGAACACAAAGCTCTTAGATGTCTGGGTTTCTGGTATAGGCAGAAGATGAAGGCAGAAAGAGTACTAAATATAGTACTAAATAAAGAATATCCTAGAATCCCCCCAAAACCAAAACTGTCTCCAGTCTGACACATTTAAAAAGATGTTAGCCCAGAAAACATAAAATTAACCAAACCACTCAAGTATCATGATACTTTTTCTGAAAACTTCTATAGTTAAAGCTACAATCACAGTTAAAAGTCTTAGAATGCAAAGAACTCACACATTTTATTGCTTCTCCCCCAAATTTTAAATAATATATATAAACCCTACTTTTACTAGTATACAGTGAACCTGCATTTACCTAAAAATGAAATTACAGTAACAGCACAGCTTAAGGAAAGCAATTTGAAGAGAAAATATGAAGAAACCCCAACCAAAGTAAAAGAGACATCTCTTTCCCGTTAGTGTTATGGGTAACTTCTAAAGGTCTGTGTGTTATAATTTATCTTTTCACATACTGCATAATAATGTTGACACAAATTGTGTCAGATATAAGGAAAGAGAAAAACATCATTAGCTGGACATGGTCTTCTAATATATGTTATCACAGATAAACACGACAGTCAATGTAAGCGTCACATAACTTGGTCAAACCTGGTAGAAGCCTCTCGGTAGAGGCCGTAGATGAGACCGCGACAGCTACCACTGACTAGGCTAAACGATAATAAGCCATAACCTAAAGGCACAGGGTAAGATACATTGCACGCCTCTCGGTATTACACACCTCTACTTCGCTCAGTGTTTGGACCGAAACATAATTTTACCCGCCTCCATGCGTTTTCTCCTTTACAATATAAATTATTTCCAAACCTGGCTGGCTAGGGGCGTAAAACATTTTCCCCGAGAGAACCTACAGAAAGAGACACAAGCCTAGGGCTTTTTCTCTCTTTATAATTTTAATTAGGCATGTGCCTCCACCTCGTCTGACACTTTTCTCTCGGTTACCTCTCAGGAGGGTGTGAGACTATCAACATCCGGTCGTCCACCCCCACCCTCTCAGGAGCGCCTGGCAGACAAGGATCATCCTGCTCCTTCCCTTTTAGTCTCATCACCTTTGAGAAGCTTATCGAATACTTCTTCCCTTCGCTCCGCCACCCTTATTCATGGCTGAGCACCACAGGCTCCCCATCCTTCTTCCAAGGAAGGGACTGGCAAAAAAGAGGCACGCTCGAGAAATGAAAGACGAAGAACCCTGACAACCAACCAGTTTACACCAATGGGGCTGGCCTTTCGCTCCCACCTTGGCCTCGGGCCAGTAGTCGGTTCCCTAAATGCTGAAATCTCTGGCCTTCACGCTCTCCCCACCCCCCCATCCCCTCAGATATGAGGCTGGAAAATGAAAAGGCCGGGGTGAGCCGCGAGGCTGGGTCAATCCTATCCGAGCCTGCTGTCCCCGGGCGGCGGTCCCCGGGGAGGATGGAGATCGCGGGGGAGGAGCAGGGGGCCCCCGACCGGCGACCCTCCGACGCACCCACCCGAAGACCCCCGGAGACTCCCGGGCCCTTCCCCGTGGGCCTCCCCCCGGCCCAGCCCCTCGAAGGGCCCCTCCCGGTCCGGCACTGCAGCGGCACCCGGGGCGGACCCCAAGCTGGCCTCACTCGCACACACGCCACACACAAAAGCGCCGCGGCCGCCGCCTTCCCGCCCCCACAGCCCGGCGGAGCAATCAATGAGGCGGCCGGCGCCCGCGTCTCCGCGGCGCACAGCCGGCAGCGGGGCCGGACGGCAGGGGCGGCGGCGAGGCTCACCATCGCTCCGCTTGATCTCCACGTAAATCCCGATCTGGATCTTGCCGAAGTTGGCCGTTGCCATCACCTCATCTGGAGCAGCGGCAGCGGGCCGAGGGAGGGGGACCGGAGGGAGGAAAAGGCGGGGAGGGGGCGGGGTAGGTGTGGGAGGGGGAGCGGTTGCCCGCGGCCGCGCCGGCCCGGGCGACAGCGTGAACGCGAGCCGGGGCCGCGAGGAGCAGCGGCGGGCTGGCAGGCAGAGGCCCCGGGCCTGCAGGCCGGCGGGAGGACGCGCACGCCGGGGCGTCGGGGTGAAGCGAGGGCCGGGGCGGTGCGGCGGCGCGGAGGAGAGTGGGAGGGCCCGCGCCGCCCGCCCAAGAGCCGACGCTGAGGAGGCGGGGCGCAGCGCGCCTGCGCAGAGCGTGCCTCCCGCGTCTTTTCCTGGTCGGCCAGCCTTGCCCCGCAGCCAGGAGGCGGCCCCGCCCAGCTCCACGGCTGGGCGGGCGGCGGCCGAGGCTAGGCCGGCCGAGGGAGCGGAGCGCGCGCGGCAAGGCCCCCAGGGAGCCTGCGTCTAGTTTGATTTCTGCGCGCGGCCTGAAAGAGGCGGGAATCTGCGCTTCCAAGAACTTGCATTGTTGCTGGAATGGATTAAGCTCCCTGCGGTTTTTGGGCTTTCCGGCTGGAGCGCTAGGCTGGGGGATGTGCATTTAGGGGTCGGCCATTGACAGCATGGGCTCAGTGTCTCATCTGACAGTGTCACCGCCGTTGCTTCTTAGAGGTGGCCTGTGCGTGGAGACGTCCCGAGGTTTCCCATCCAATGGTAGAAGAAGAAACAGCTTTGAGGTGTCACCCACACTTAGTCAGAATGAAGATCCGCTTTTCATGGCCTTGACTTACAGCTCATCGCCATTCAAAAAGAAACTCGACGTGGGCGGGGAGTGGGGGGGATTTGATTGCTGGATTTATGATGCATCCGATGCAGATGTCTTGGCTCTGCTGTAGAGTTCAAGACTATTTGCCTGGACCATAAAACCAGTAACTATGATTCAAGGACAGAGGGCCAAATAAAGTTGACGAAGAAACGTGCCTTTTGGGTAGTCAGTTGATAGTCTGACCACACCAGCGTGTGGAGAGCAGGATTCTTCATCCTGGCAGAGCTGAAAGGCCCTGTGGACAGGGACCGTGGAAACTATGTTTACAGCACTGTGTACAAACCTCCAAACCCGTGACATTAGCTTTAGAAGCAACTAGAGTTTTAGGAGTTGATATGGAGGAAACACACTTATCGTACCCCACTTTCTCTAGTCATTGTTAATCTCCTTGTAACGATAATTTAAAACATACAGTTTTAAAATTTTAAAATTGGGAACTGGATATATGTGTGTTAAGTGTGTGTAGGAGTATATGCAAATGGATAGAGTTTTTATCCCAATATAATCAAGTCAAGTAGACTCTAAAAAATTTGTTGAGAAAGATTTGGACTCTGTAACTTAAATGTATTGAAGGCATACTTATCAAAGAACCAAGTTTCTTAGATCCAGTCTAAAGTAAAAATAATGTCTGTGAGAAAAACACTAGGCAGACAACTTTGAAAACCAGCTTTTACATATCAGAAATGACTACTGTAAATCTCAATATAGGACCTCTGTTTCAAAATAAGATTTGACCAAATCAGGATTTAGTTGATTTTTTTTGTTTGTTTGTTTTTATCGTGAGCGTTTTATCTGAACTCTTTGAGCTTCTGTCTAGTAGAACACCTCTGATGTCTCTATGACTGCGGTATAAATATCTATGTATTTGCTTGCAAATTCTTTAAAGAATACAAAGAAATCAAGCTATACATCTATTAAATTTAAAATTGCTTCATAAAATGTGTTTTATCATGGTTGCTGACACATACCTTGCCCTCCGTGGGATATATAATTAAGAAGCCTAAACCTTTAATCCATAGTCAAAGGTATTTTTAAAATATATACATTATCCTGCTCTATAAAAAAAATGTATGAGATGTGCTACTTGTCAAACATAAAAATCTTTCCTTTATAGGTCATACCCAAAAGGCGTATGTTTTTCTGTATGCCCCACCCAGCATTTATATTTCCCAAGACTTGCATCTTGGGATTTGTGCCGTGGCCTTCTGAAGAGCACCGGTAAATAAATGCAGTGCGGCTACGTTTCCATCAACATCCTATATCAAGAATTCTGACTCTGGCTCCAGCATTAGCAAACTATATAACCCTGACTAGAACAGTGACTGGCATATAGTAGGCACTCAGACATTTGTTCAGTGAATTAACTTGTTAAACTGCTCTAAATCTCGGTTACTTTCTTAAACAGCATGGAAAATAACTTCTGTTCTCTCAATTGCAGAAAATTTTCATGAGGATCAAATGAAATAATAAAATGTGATATTATTTTATATTTATAAGTATAATCAAGTTCAAAAAAGAGAGAAAACCACCCTATAAAACATAGCCTAATACTTTACTGTAATCTTCAAATCATTACTTGAAATTTTATATCCAATGATATAAAATTAAATACACTTTGCAATTTGGCTCTGACTCTCAACACCTCATATTTGAGAGGAAAGCAAGAGCTTAACAGACCTGTCTGTATTCTTTTACCCACTTGAGTCCTTCCTACCTTACTTTACAGAATAATTTTGCTCAAGGATAATTTCCATCAAGTCATATCCTATTCACAGTGGCTGCTGTTGTCCTACCCTATCCTGAATTGATAAACCATTTTAAAAAAAAAATCATAGTTTCTGTAATAAAGCCAAGCCAATCTCCTTATAAAGCCTAGATTAAATTTTTTTTCTCTGCTTTGGAGTCTTGGTACATAGACGTTAAGAGATTATTCCAAGAAAGAGGCTGTTAAGTCAGTGAGCAAGATTTGAAGCAGAGGGCAGCACTCACCAGAACCAGTTACCTGCTCCTCTAGCAAAGAGCAGAGGAAGGACTTGGCTTCAATTCTAGCTCAAATTATATGTGCTTGTCTACATTTTATTTGAAATTTTCCTTTCAATGTTTGCATCTAAGCTACTTCCACAAAGTTTGTGAATTTAGGATTGAATGGAAGGATAATAGACAGAGTTGATAGAAACTTTCTTTGACTTTATTGTCTACTTTCTGTCCTCGGCTGTTTGGAAACTCTGGTTGTCAGTGATTCCTATTCCCATTAAATTTACTCAGATTTTAATTCTAATTAAATGTGTAATTTTACTGTAATATATTTTAGTCCTTAAAGGAATACATTAAAAACACTTGGGAGATATGAATCCCAATTGTACCCACTCTATAATATGTGCTTTTTTCTTCTCTGTTGGATTTCTCTTCCTGCCTGCAAACATTTTCAGACTCCTTTGTCTTGGAAAAAAATTTTCTTGATCTTTCTCTTCCTATTCAAATTCCATTCTATTTTTTTTCTTTCCCTCCCCTGCAAAATTCTCAAATGACTGCTTTAAATACTCACTACCTTGATTCCACATCACGCATTCATTTCCTAACACCTAGACCTGGATTCAGTAGTCCTCTACTATATTATATTTTTTAAACTCAAAAATTACCTTATAATTACCTCATTGAGTATACACTACCATCTTTATTTACCTTGAATTCACTGGAAAATGGCCTACCTGCTCTCTCCCAAACAATACCTTGCCCAGTCCCACCTCAGTTTATGCTCCTCTTTTTTAGTCTGTGCTGCATGGTTTGTGGGATCTTATTTCCCCGACCATGGATTGAACCTATGACCCCCAGAGTGGAAGCACAGAGTCTAACCACTGGACCGCCAGGGAAGTCCCATATTCTTCTCTGCTTAAAACTTTTCCATGTGGCAAAGCACAGCTGTAGGTATACAGGCGTTCTTTATGATATTTTGTCTGCTCAATCTAATCTATAATGACTGCTCTGTCTTGAGTGATTCTCCCCCAGCCATAATCATCAGACACATTTAAGAAATATTTTAATAAAAATGCATAAAAAACACTAATTTTACTCCAGGCCTAACAGTTTAAAATTTCTAGCTGGGAGCTTAATATGGGTCTGTTTTTTAAAAACTCATCAGGAAGATTCTGAAATATATGTAAAACTGGTTGAAAACTATTGATTATACCTGAATTTCCATATGGTATTTTCTAAACACTGGCCACTTAGGAACTAGGTACTGAATAGACATTAATTGGTTATTTATCTAGTCCATCTTCTTTGTTATAATTCTTTCATGTATACTTTTTAATAATCTACTTATCAAACTTATTTTGATAGTATACTTTCATCTATACCTCTTGATAGTGTTTTGGATTATATTAACTTCTAGTAGAGAGCTAATTTTAAGGCCTTTTAAGGTCCATATTGGACTTAGATGTGTATAGAAATATCAGTAATATGGTATCATATTCAGTTATTGTCTGCACTGAAGTATGCCTAATCCTTATACTGGTTCATGAAGTGTTTGCCTTTTCATTAACACGACTGATTCCTCTCAAAAACAGGACGTATAGAGGTTTTCCTTTACAGCAGATTTTCAGTAATTTGATGAATATAACTCATAAATAACAAGAAATGGTCTTTTCACCATTTGGAGTAATATATCCAAAGTGAAAATCATTTCTATATCCTTAAAAATAGTTATTTTGTGTATTATTACAATAGTTATTGAAGCTGAAATTCCAATACTTTGGCCACCTGATGCAAAGAACTGACTAAAAGACCCTGATAATGGGAAAGATTGAAGGTGGGAAGAGAAGGGGACAACAGAGGATGAGATGGCTGGATGGCATCATCAACTCAATGGACATGAGTTTGAGTGAACTCCAGGAGTTGGTGATAGACAGGGAGGCCTGGTGTGCTTCAGTCCATGGGGTCACAAAGAGTCGGACACGACTGAATGACTGAACTGAACTGAACTGAACTGAACTGACAATACTTATTAATTCAAAAGCTAAGTAAACTCTTTTATAGAGTTGTTGTGTAGCATCAAAGAAGTAAAACAGAATGATTGATGTTGTGCTACACATACTCATTATTTTAAAAAACTATGACCAGTGTTAGTGTGTTCAATATATTCAGTCTAAGTCAAGTTTAACTAGAGAGAATAGGGTTCCCTGAAATATTTCTTGTTGTTAAAGAATGAGGTGAGGTGAGGTGAAGTCACTCAGTCATGTCCGACTCTTTGCGACCCCGTGGACTGTAACCTACTAGGCTTCTCTGTCCATGAGATTCTCCATGCAAGAATACTGGAGTGGATTGCCATTTCCTTCTCCAGGGGATCTTCTCGACCCAGGGATCGAACCTGGGTCTCCCGCATTGGAGGCAGACGCTTTAACCTCTGAGAGCATCTGATTTTTTGGTTGCTGTTATGATGTAATCATAAAAAAACTTTACAGAAAGCCAAGTTTCCAATAAATATTAAGACCCTAAACATACCTTATTTCCCTAATCTTTGTTAATGTACATACTTACTTTTACGCTGTTTGAATTTTCTTTAAATCAAACATACATGTTATGTACCATGATTGGAACCTAGCTAGGACAAAGTAAATACATAACAGTGGAAACAAAGGCACGGTTTTCATTGTAGATTTAATCTCTTAAAATATTTGCTTTGCTTGATTTCATTTCTCATGACTATTTCAGTGTGTTTTTATAGTCCCTATACTTATAATTTTGCTTTTTGGTTTTTGTTTTCCTGCGCTGGCTTCCTCTAGGTGTGGAGAGTGGGGCTGGTTGCATGGGCTTATTGTGGTGACCTCTTGTTGAGGCATGCAGGCTTTAAGCGTGGTCTCAGTAGTTGTGCACAGGCTTACTTGCTCTGTGGCGTGTGGAATCTTCTGGACTAGGGATTGAACTCCTGTCCTCTGCATTGGCAGGTGGATTCTTATCTACTGTGCCATCAGGGAAGTCCCATATATTTATAATTTTTAATAGCCATATCTATTCCATATATTTCTTCTTCTTTTTTGGGGGGGCCACACCCTGGGGCATATGGGATCTCAGTTCTTGATCAGGGATCCAACTCATGACCCCTATTGCAGAAAAGCAGAGTCCAGTTCTCCTGGGTTCCCTTACCCTACTGCTCTCCACTTGGATGCCCTTTCCCAATAAAATCTCTTGGTTTATCAGCAGATGTGTCTCCTCGGACAATTCATTTCTGAGTGTTAGACAAGAGCCCAGTTTCGGGCCCTGGAAGGGGTTCCTCTTCCTGCAACAAATGGCAACTCTGCTGGGATTCTTCTTCGCTGAGACTGACATCCTGACCACTCGAGGTACTCAGGGGCCAGCTTGCCTGCCAATGGACCAGACCCAGCAGCCGAACTGGGACCCTTTTGTCCCTGGTCTCCTCCTAACGCGGACAACTGGCCAGAGTGCCCCAACCGGTAAGGAACAAGAGACTTTATTGACCTCTCTCCCCTTCCCTCTCTCTTTCCTCTCCTTAACCTTTCCTATCCTTCCCTTTTTTTCTAGTCCCTCAGTCCTGGACACAGGAATCTGGTCGAAGGGCCCTCAGCCTGAGCTGAGGATTGGAGACTGATCACCTCCTCTTAGCAGAGAACTTGAATTCTGGTTCTGATTTCTGGTAGGGCCAAGTTCCAGTCCTCCCTTCTCTGGAGGCCCAGGGAAAAGTCCCATAATGTCTGGGCATCTGTAGGTGGCAGGAGACGTCTATAAGGCCACCCCTTTCACCCCACATCTCCCGCCTCCTCCTCCTTCTTTTTTTCAACCTGACTTCCTTTCCTCCCTTGAAATCTTTGATGTCAGTACTTGAATTCTTGTATTTAAGGGCTTCCCTGGTGGTGCAGAGGTTAAAGCATCTGCCTGCAATGTGGGAGACCTGGGTTTGATCCCTGGGTCGGCAAGATCCCCTGGAGAAGGAAATGGCCACCAACTCCAGTATTCTTGCCTGGAGAATCCCATGGATGGAGGAGCTTGGTGGGCTACAGTCCACGGGTCGCAAAGAGTCAGACACTACTGAGTGACTTCACTTTCACTTTAACCACTGGACTGCCAGGGAATTCTCTTGCTATTCCGTGTATTTCTAAGTCATTCTTTGCTTACACATTCACTATATTGTTGGGTTATCTTCAATGTAAAATTCTAATTAGGAACATCTTTGAAAAACTTTTTTTGTGGGAAAATTCCTCTAAATGAAAATATCACATCAAAAGATATGAAAGTTATCACTTAAATTGCAAAGAGGATAACATCACTTCCTTCTTAGAACCAATCACCAGCTTCCTAGAATAAAATTTAAATTCTTTACAAAACAACACATGATCTAGCTTTGGTGATCTCTCCACCCTAGTCTGGTACGACATACTCCTGCTCATTCATCTCTAGCCTCACTGAGTTATTTCAGTTCAGTCGCTCAGTCATGTCCGACTCTTTGCGACCCCATGAATCTCAGCACGCCAGGCCTCACTGTCCATCACATCTCCTGGAGTTCACTCAGACTCACGTCCATTGAGTCCGTGATGCCATCCAGCCATCTCATCCTTGGTAGTCCCCTTCTCCTCCTGCCCCCAATCCCTCCCAGCATCAGAGTCTTTTCCAATGAGTCAACTCTTCACATGAGGTGGCCGAAGTACTGGAGTTTCAGCTTTAGTATCATTCCTTCCAAAGAAATCCCAGAGTTGATCTTCAGAATGGACTGGTTGGATCTCCTTGCAGTCCAAGGGACTCTCAAGAGTCTTCTCCAACACCACAGTTCAAAAGCATCAATTCTTTGGCACTCAGCCTTCTTCACAGTCCAACTCTCACA
>SJYC01135745.1:0-12525 GCA_006408675.1 Madoqua kirkii
GGTTAGTGAATTAAAATGAATACACTATCCCTGGAAAGTTCCTGCTGCTGCTGCTGCTGCTGCTAAGTCGCTTCAGTCGTGTCCGACTCTGTGTGACCCCATAGACAGTAGCCCACTAGGCTCCCCTGTCCCTGGGATTCTCCAGGCAAGAACACTGGAGTGGGTTGCCATTTCCTTCTCCAATGCGTGAAAGTGAAGTCGCTCAGTCGTGTCTGACTCTTCGTGCCCCCATGGACTGCTGCCTACCAGGCTCCTCCATCCATGGGATTTTCCAGGCAAGAGTACTGGAGTGGGGTGCCATTGCCTTCTCTGGAATATACTATCTAGGTTGGTCATAACTTTTCTTCCAAGGAGTAAGCGTCTTTTAATTTCCTGGCTGTAATCCACCATCTGCAGTGATTTTGGAGCCCCCAAAATAAAGTCTGACACTGTTTGCACTGTTTCCCCATCTATTTCCCATGACGTGATGGAACCTGATGCCATGATCTTCGTTTTCTGAATGTTGAGCTTTAAGCGAACTTTTTCACTCTCCTCTTTTACTTTCATCAAGAGGCTTTTTAGTTCCTCTTCACTTTCTGCCATAAGGGTGGTGTCATCTGCATATCTGAGGTTATTGATATTTCTCCCAGCATCTTGATTCCAGCTTGTGTTTCTTCCAGTCCAACATTTCTCATGATGTACTCTGCATATAAGTTAAATAAGCAGGGTGATAGTATACAGCCTTGACATACTTCTTTTCCTATTTGGAAGCAGTCACTACTGTTACTTCTCAACAAATGTGATTGTTACAGTGTTTTTCACTCTCAGTTACTGTGTGCCTCTCAACCTCCATCAGCTGTCCCTGAGGGAGGTGCCTTTCATTCCAAGGTGAGTCCAGCTCCTTCGACCATTCTTCGTTATGAAAGTTTGAAAAAATCTCTCAGCATCCTGGTTGTCTTATGGGTGACATTCTCAAATTTTGCAAAGTTCCTCTTTGAGGAGTTGGCACTGAGCAAGATGAAAACATCTAGCTGCTTGGAACTCTCTTCTCTTGAGTGGAAAATGTTCTAAGTAATAGGTATTATTTGTCTGTTTTTATTGAGGTCAAATACACATGACATCAAATTAACCGTTTTAAAGTGGAGAACTCAATGGCATTTAGTACATTGACAAGGTGTTGTAAATATCATCACGCTCTAGTTCTAAAATACCTTCTCTAGCCCAAAGGAAAAGTGCACTCATTATGCAGTCACTTCTCATTCCCCTAGCTAACCATTCGCCTACTTTCTGTCTCTACGGATCTATCTATTCTGGGCATTTCGTTATAAATGGAATCATACAATAGGTGGTTTTTGTATCTTGGCTTCTCTCACTAAGCATGAGGCTATAGCACATACCAGTATTTCATTCCTTTTTAAAATAGCTGATTAATCTTCCATGGGATGGATAGGATGTCCATTGCAGGAATGGAATATCCAAAACTATCCATCATCTGGATGGACCACAGTTTGTTTATCCATTCATCCATCCATCACTGGAGTTGCTTCCACCTTTCAGCTATGGCGAATCACCTTGCTATCCACATCAGTGTACAGGAACCTGTTCTAGTCCTTGCTTTAAATTCTTTTGGGTATATATACCGATGAAATTCCTGGGTCATGTAGGAATTCTGTGTTTAACTTCTGAGCAACCATGACAATGTCTTCCACATTGGCTTTATCATTTGGCATTCCCAACAACAGTATCTGAGGATTCCAATTTCTCTGCCTCCTTGCCAATATTTATTTTCCATTAAAAAAGATTTTTTAATTTAATTCTAAAACATTATAACTGTCCTATAGGAGTGAAGTGGTTTCCTAAGGAATCTATTTTTTAAAGAGTTCCTTGCCGTGGCCTCTGCAGCCCCATTCCCTGTGCTCCAGCCTGGCTGCTTCCACAGGGTCTCCCTCACTATATGTACAGCCTTTGCACAGGCAGTTCCTACTGCCTCTTTGCTTGGCTACAGCCCACTCATCATTCGCCTCAAACCCTGAGTATCACTTCCTCAAGGAAGCCCTCCAATCTCCCCATCCGGTCAAATGTCCCAACTGCCAGTCTCATGATCTATCCAGCTCCCCTTCCTAGGACCTACCACAGTGGCCATTTACTTCAGATGATGTGAATATATTTTTCTCCTCTGCTGGGCTATGACTACAGTGGGAGTAAATTAATTGTACCGATTAATCAATGAAAAACTTTTTGAGGAACCCTGTGAGAATTTGAACTTCTGGCTACCTCATTCTGAACATCTTTTGAACATCAGGTTTTCAAATGCATGTCCCATCACCTCCTTCCCAGGACTCTAGTCCAACAACAAGTCCTCCATTTCTCCTGCATCATCGGTATCTCCCTTTGACCTGAATCATTCCCACTGGTTGACACATGTGTTCTACCACGGCATTACTTCCTTGCTCCCCTTCTTAGCAAAGCCTCTTGGGAGAATCATCCCTCCTGCCTGTGCTTCGTGACTTCTTCCTGTCTGAAGCCTGCTCTGATAAGCTTTGTGTGCCCATCATCCTTGCCATGTGGCCACATGGGACTCTTGCAGTGGAGGCCTCCATTCTTCTGGAAACATGTTCTTATCTCAGCATCCCTGAAGCCAGACATTTCTGGTCTTCTTTCTCCTTCACTAGATGCAACTTTTCGGTCTCCTGTGCTACTACTTTAGAGTTGCCTTGTCATAACTATGTTCATTGCTTTTGTCAGTTTCACCCTGTAGACTGGATGCTCCAGGCGGCCAGGAACCTTGCTTATCTTGATCACCACTTAACCTCCATGCACAGAATGTATCAGATACTCAACTCTTTATTTAGTTGGAACTCATATCATTTTGATCCTGAGGATCTTTAAAATTCTTGTTTGTATAAAAAATATTAGGTCATCTTATATGTATCGTTCTGAGTTTTGATTCTTCTGTGTAACATATACGCTACCCCAACAGTCTTTCTCAATTTTAATCCATCCTGAGGATAAAAATACTGATTCTGACATTCTTTCTTCCTTCAAGTTGACCTTGACTCATTGATCACCATTTTCTGGGTGTGATTGTTTTCAGCCATTAGGGTGATCCTCAGTTGTGCTGACACCCAGCACACATTGCTCAATGTTGCTGTCCACAAGAAAATGAGTTTTGTTGTGGAAAAAGGCCATCGTCTGTTTTGCACACACAAAGTTCGAGGTTGATTCAGCTGTTCAGCTGGGGCAGACACCTGTTAATAGGGTGAGTTCCAAACTGCAATCAAGGCCCATTTAAATCCCAGAAAGAGAAGCAGATGTAGCAATTATGCAACCCCTGCATATTTCTTGGCCCAGAAGCTGCCTCATGGGGAAGGAACCAGCTCTTGTGCCTCACTGAAATCAAGGTCAAGGAGCAACTTCAGGGCAACAATATCTGCTCCTTTCCCAAGCCCATACACCACGGTTTCAGGGCTCTCCTTCCCTCCTTTCCTGGGAATGGCTAACCCTCTGCTTCAGCTCTTCCTGAAATCCAGAGATGGTGTGGAACATGACCCTGTTTTCCCATCTAGAAGCTTCATCCAAGAAAGCAATGAAGGTGAAGTGGCAGGGGAAAGGGTGGGCGGTGGGGGGAGGGGGGCTGTTGTGCCTTAATATACGCTGGTTCCTTATGACCATTTCTTTCTTTTAAAAATGATCAGGGATCCTAATTGTAGAAATTGGAGAAAATATTTGCAAATGATGTGACCAGCAAGAGATTAATCTTCAAAATACACAAACAGCTCATGCAGTTTAATATCAAAAACACAAACAACCTGATCCAAAAATGGGGAGATCTAGATGTTTCTGCAAAGAAGACATACAGGTGGCCAAAAAGCACATGAAAAGATGGTTAATACCACTCATTATTAGAGAAATGCAAATCAAAACTACAATAACGTATCACCTCACACCAGACAGAATGCTGCTGCTAAGTCGCTTCAGTTGTGTCCGACTCTGTGTGACCCCATAGATGGCAGCCCACCAGGCTCCCCCGGTCCCTGGGATTCTCCAGGTAGGAGTACTGGAGTGGGGTGCCACTGCCTTCTCTGACCAGTCAGAATAGTCATTATCAAAAAGTCTATAAGCAACAAATGCTGGAGAGGATATGGAGAAAAGGAAAGCCTCCTACATTATAGGTAGGACACAAATTGGTATAGCCACTATGAAGAACAGTATGGAGGTCCCTTAACAAGCTAAAAATAGAGCTGCCATATGATCCAGCAATCCCACTCCTGGGTCTATATCCAGAGAAAATGCTAATTTGAAAAGATACATGCAGCTTAACATTCACTGTAGCATTATTTATAATAACCAAGACGTGGATGCAACATAAATGTACATCAACCTATGGACAAAGGAATGGATAAAGATGTTATACATATATACAATGGAATATTACTCAGCCATAAAAAGAACAAAACAATGCCATTTGCAGTGACATGGATGGACTTAGAGATTACCATACTAAGTGCAACTCTACATTTGTAGATACTCCATCCATGTCAACAAGTATCTCCCCAATGGATTCATGACACAAAGGCAGATAGGGTCAACACTATCAAAATTTTGCAGAAGAGGTCATTGAGACTGGGACTGCTTGGGCACCTCAGCCATGGTTCTAAGAGTCATAGATGATGAGAACTAGAACTTGTTGACTGGAACTCACCATGACTGTTTGTCAATTTCCTGTTCTACCCACCACTATCAACATCCAGGTAGAAATGTGACACCATGACTAAGCAACCTGCTGTTTTCTTTGGGACAAGTAACCTCACTCCTTTGAACCTGCTTCCTCATGCTTGAGAGACAGATATGAATACTACTGGCCCATGCTCCCTTGTGGGAACCTGAGGAGGTTTATCAGAGAGTATTTGAAAACACATGATTTAAGATAAAGCCTGGCTTTATCCAGGCTTATATTTTTCTTGTTTTTGTCATGATTGGTCAAATCAATCTCTCCTCACTTATTTTATTCAAGATGGAGACCCCTGCTTCAATCCAGTTTCCTGGTGCATCTTCACCAAAGGGTCTCTGATCATGTCTACAAAGCCCTGAAGAGACCCGGGATGCAAACTGACAGGCTTAAATCAAGACTCATGATAAAGGAGTAGGAGATGCTCTAAAGGCTAGCTGGACTCTTCCCCTCTTCTCCTCTGTGTCCTAAGCCCTTCACTGATGTTTGCTGAATGAATGAATGAATATAAAGAGCAGACAGATCTGAGATCAAACCTCACCTTGGGCCTTTATGAGCTGACCCTTGGTTTTCCAATCTGCAAACTGAAGATGATCCACTCTTTGGAGGGCTGGGAAAAGGATTTCAGTAACAGCTGCTTGGCATTTGTCTCTTTTCCACATTCAATTTACCCTCAGTTTCCCCTTCCATAACGGTATCTGCTTTACATTTCATTCATTCTTTTCATTCATTTTTTTCTCCTTGTTAAAGGCAGAAGCAAATTAAGAGGTAGGTACTCTGAGTCAGATCTGCCCCAAACCAGACTTCTCTCCAGGCTTTGTCCCTTCTTTGTCTAGTCATGAGTTGAAAAATACCCTTTTAGCTTTGCGAGTCACAAATAAAAGCACAGCACACACCGGGCTAAAATATCAGTGAATTAGTCCACCTACATAATGTCCTTTTCTTAAAACAAGACAATCAAAAACCTTAATTTGAATTCTAAAAACTGTTACATTTCTTTTGATTCCTTAAAATGCCACTGAATTGGAGATAAAGCATTAAATATGGACAAAGGAATGGATAAAGATGTTATACATATATACAATGGAATATTACTCAGCCATAAAAAGAACAAAACAATGCCATTTGCAGTGACATGGATGGACTTAGAGATTACCATACTAAGTGCAACTCTACATTTGTAGATACTCCATCCATGTCAACAAGTATCTCCCCAATGGATTCATGACACAAAGGCAGATAGGGTCAACACTATCAAAATTTTGCAGAAGAGGTCATTGAGACTGGGACTGCTTGGGCACCTCAGCCATGGTTCTAAGAGTCATAGATGATGAGAACTAGAACTTGTTGACTGGAACTCACCATGACTGTTTGTCAATTTCCTGTTCTACCCACCACTATCAACATCCAGGTAGAAATGTGACACCATGACTAAGCAACCTGCTGTTTTCTTTGGGACAAGTAACCTCACTCCTTTGAACCTGCTTCCTCATGCTTGAGAGACAGATATGAATACTACTGGCCCATGCTCCCTTGTGGGAACCTGAGGAGGTTTATCAGAGAGTATTTGAAAACACATGATTTAAGATAAAGCCTGGCTTTATCCAGGCTTATATTTTTCTTGTTTTTGTCATGATTGGTCAAATCAATCTCTCTCTCACTTATTTTATTCAAGATGGAGACCCCTGCTTCAATCCAGTTTCCTGGTGCATCTTCACCAAAGGGTCTCTGATCATGTCTACAAAGCCCTGAAGAGACCCGGGATGCAAACTGACAGGCTTAAATCAAGACTCATGATAAAGGAGTAGGAGATGCTCTAAAGGCTAGCTGGACTCTTCCCCTCTTCTCCTCTGTGTCCTAAGCCCTTCACTGATGTTTGCTGAATGAATGAATGAATATAAAGAGCAGACAGATCTGAGATCAAACCTCACCTTGGGCCTTTATGAGCTGACCCTTGGTTTTCCAATCTGCAAACTGAAGATGATCCACTCTTTGGAGGGCTGGGAAAAGGATTTCAGTAACAGCTGCTTGGCATTTGTCTCTTTTCCACATTCAATTTACCCTCAGTTTCCCCTTCCATAACGGTATCTGCTTTACATTTCATTCATTCTTTTCATTCATTTTTTTCTCCTTGTTAAAGGCAGAAGCAAATTAAGAGGTAGGTACTCTGAGTCAGATCTGCCCCAAACCAGACTTCTCTCCAGGCTTTGTCCCTTCTTTGTCTAGTCATGAGTTGAAAAATACCCTTTTAGCTTTGCGAGTCACAAATAAAAGCACAGCACACACCGGGCTAAAATATCAGTGAATTAGTCCACCTACATAATGTCCTTTTCTTAAAACAAGACAATCAAAAACCTTAATTTGAATTCTAAAAACTGTTACATTTCTTTTGATTCCTTAAAATGCCACTGAATTGGAGATAAAGCATTAAAATCCTGTAAGAGAATTACATTGAAATCTCTCTTTATCTCCAAACAAGTCATATTTGGGGAGCAATTTTCCAATATGTAAAATGAATAATGATGGCTTTAGAATAATCATAATTACCTCCCCAAAAGGGAATTTTATCTCAGTTAATTTTTTTCTTTGTACAGTCAAACGACTGATTCTAAAGCAATTATAAAACACTGCATTATTTTTCACCACTGAATAGCACACCCATTACCCCTCGCAGTTCCCTGTGTTTGCCTGCCACGCTGGCATTTGAAAACAGTGGTTTTGTGATTTAAACTTATCAAGCAAAATGCCATTTAGGAGCCAATTTGCTAATCGACCTTTCAGTGTGTATGTCTTTGTGCCACAGCAAAGGGCCAGGAAAAAATATGTAGGCGTGCGGCTGTTGAGGTACCATTAATCCTCTCTCTGCGTTTGGTTTCCACTCTCTTAAGGATTCTCGTGTGGGTGGTGAGAGCAGATTGGCTGTCTTAAAAAGCCAGGCTCCTTTTCCTCTTTGCAGCAGCTGTGCACAGGTTCTCCTCGCCTCCCCTGGGTCTGTCCTCTGGGCCAGTCCTTGGAGATGCCTCTCTCCGCCTCTTCCTGGTGCCTGCTATGTTGTCTCACCTCTCCACTGGCCCAGGGAGACCTGGCTCACTCCTTGGAGAAGTTAAGTGCCACAGCCTAGTAAGAAGGGCAAGTGGCGAAGGGCACTGCTGCGTGGCACTTTGTCTGCCCCAGCAAAGTCTGCACAGCTGAGAGGTGAGAGCCAGGGACTCAGCTAACAGCGTGGGTTTGAAGTCAAATAGACTTGGATTCAAATCCAGTTCAGAAAGCTGCGGAGCCTGCAGAGGTGTGACTTGACTGGCCGTGCGTGGCTTTCCTCTTCTGCAGAATGATGCCTCTCCCAGAAGATGGGTTGTGAAGAGGCAGTAAGTTAACGCACTCGGAGTGCAGTGCACAGGCTTGCTCTAGCTAAGTGGATCCACAGATAGTGTCTACATTTCCACGGCAGCTGGAATGGCCCTGGGTGGACCCAGGTGCTGGTGACTCCTACCTTGTCACTCCTCATGCCTGGGGTCTTCCAAAGGCTTGTTTATTAGTGCATTTTAGTGTTTGTGTGTGGGCGTGTTTTTGTGGCCCAAGAACACCATCCTGCTGGATGGCACCCTCCCACTTCTGCTCCGTGTCCATAGAGATGCCCTAGGGCTGGGTACATGTGTATGTACTGACACGTATATCGACCTTGCTCCCCTTTTGTGTAATCACAAGGGTTCTTCTCAAAGGGAGGCCAGAAGGTGGGAGAGACTCACTGTCCTGAATCAGGTAACCTGAATGACTATCCGGTGGTATCTCTCTTGGTTGTCTCATTTCTTTAAGCTATTTATCCCAAGCAGCAGAGATTTATTTCTAGAGTGAAGTTCTAAAGCCAGCATTCATTTCAGTTTTCTTCTGGAGAGCTTTGTCTCCCTTCCAGGTCAAGGCATCCAGCAGCTTCTGACTGCCAATGGTGGGGGAAGGGATGAAGCATGTCCTTGCATGGAGAAAGGGGCATCAGAGGTGGGGGCCGAGTGCCCTGGCGCAGCCCAGGAGCTTTGACAGAAGCCCCTGGCTCCCCACGCCCACCGTGTCCTTGGCTCGGACCACGCGGCAGTTGTCAGCCTTGCTGCTCCCACATCTTACTCATTATCACTGACTGTTCTCAATCTGTCCTTTTCTGATTTTCCTTTCCTTATTCCTCCACCTCCTCAATTTTTTTTTTTTGCTTGTTTCCATTTCCTCCTCCAATTCCCACTGGTCTCAGGCTGATGACACCCTTTGCTTGGCAGCTTTTCCCATCTCCTGCCCAGCTCCCTCTATGCCAACTGGGCCAACACTGTAGACAGAGCTGGGCAGCCCTCTCAGCCTAGCAGGCAGTGGCAGTTGTCATGGGTGCACTCTTCCCAGCTCTTTCTGCTTTTCTGGGGGATGGGTCCAGGTGATGGTGTGTGTCCATGCTCTGTGAGCATCTCATCTGCAGAGCCAGTGGGTGGGCAAAGCCCTGGTGGTCCCAGCAACCAATCTGATGGTCATTCAGGTTACCTGATTCAGGACAGTGAGTCTCCCCCACCTTCTGCCTCCCTTTTGTAAGAACCCTTGTGATTACACTGAGCCCACCAGGACGTGCACATGCTAAGTTGCTTCAGTCATGTCCGACTCTGTGTGACCCCATGGACTGTACCCCACCAGGCTCCTCTGTCCATGGGATTACCAGGCTCCTCTGTCCATGGGATCTCCAGGCAAGGAAATTGGAGTGGGTTTCCATGCCCTCCTTGCCTACCAGGATAATTTTCCAGCTCAAGACCTTTAATTTAATTGCATCTGCAAAGTCACTTTTGCCATATAAGGTAGCATTCATAGCTTCCAAGGATTAGGACATGGACATATGGGGTGGGTATTATTCAGCCTTCTACAGGCAATATCTAACAAGGTCCTTGTCAATGTGTAACTGTTACCTGCAAGCCAGTGGGCCAGTATTTATGGGCCCATCATGCTTATGCATCCTATTAACCCACACAGTTCCAAAGGCAAATGAGGGGACTCATGAGGGTCCTGCGGAACGAGCGCTTCACTATTCTAGGCTCTTCACACAGGCTGTCCTGTTGATTCCCCAGGCAATCCTGTGAGCTGTAAGGGTTGTTAGATCATTCCTGTTACACAGTCAGATGAGGAACCCAGGGCCCTGGGCACACGAGTGACTTGCCCATACTCACACAGTTGGTATGTGAGGAGAGACATGAGAGGCAGCCATGTTGACTAAAGCCACACAGGGGATGACTCTGCTGTCATCCATCAATGAATCCTTTTCATTCCAATCAGAGCAGTGCTTCTCACATTGTAGTGTACATCAGAATCACCTGAGGGCTGGTTACAACATGCTGCTGCTGCTGCTGCTGCTGCTAAGTCACTTCAGTCATGTCCGACTCTGTGCAACCCCATAGACGGCAGCCCACCAGGCTCCCCTGTTCCTCGGATTCTCCAGGCAAGAACACTGGAGTGGGTTGCCATTTCTTTCTCCAATGCATGAAAGTGAAAAGTGAAAGTGAAGTCCCTTAGTCATGTCCAACTCTGTGTGACCCCATGGACTGCAGCCCACCAGGCTCCTCGGTCCATGGGATTTTCCAAGCAAGAATACTGGAGTGGGGTGCCAGTGCCTTCTCCACATGTAGACCCTATTATACATAAAATATCAATAGATAAACAACAAGGACCTACTGTATAGGTACAGGGAACTCTACTCAACATTCTGCAATAACCTATGTAGGAAAAGAGTCCAAGAAAGAATGTACACATATAACTGAACCAAGATGCTGTACACATGGGACTAACACAATGTTGTTTATCAACTGTACTCCAATGTAAAATACAATTTTTTAAAACTGCAGGGCTTTCTTCAGCTTGAGAGAGAAGAGGAAGGCAGAGAGGGTAAAGGCCTGAGAAGGACTCACCTTGCTGTTGCTGGCTGGATGATGGCAGGGACTGGGTGAAAATAAATGTGAGCTGCTCCTGGCTGACAGCGAGGAATGGGGACCTCCGTCCTATAACCACAAAGATCTCAATTCCGCCAACAACCTCAGTGAATGAGCTTGAAAGCATGTTCTTCCCCAGAACCTCTGAAAAGAAACGTAGGCCTGCCAATGATTTGATTTCAGCCAGTGAGATCCTGGGCAGAGGACCCTGGACTCCTGACCTATAGAAACTATGAGATAATACATTTGCATTGGTTTAGACCGCTATGCTTGTAATCATTAGTTATGTAGCCACAGAAAACTGACATAGTATGCTTATAGGAACGAACAGACCACCACTCTCTTATTGATAACTTTGACTAAGGCCAACTGTGGGTAACGATAAAGCTGCTTAATAGAAAGAAAAAAACTCAACAAGGGGCAAGTAGCTATGGGCTGCGCATGCTGCTGCTGCTGCTAAGTCATTTCAGTCGTGGCCGACTCTGTGCGACCCCATAGATGGCAGCCCACCAGGCTGCCAGAACACTGGAGTGGGTTGCTATTCCCTTCTCCAATGCATGAAAGTGAAAAGTGAAAGTGAAGTTGCTCAGTCGTGTCCAACTCTTTGCGACCCCCATGGACTGCAGCCCACCAGGCTCCTCTGTCCATGGGATTTCCAGGCAAGAGTACTGGAGTGGAGTGCCATTGCCTTCTCCTATGGGCTGTACATAGACCACTGTAATAAATTGAATAATGTCTCCCCCCAAAGATGTCCACAGCCTCATTCCCAGAGCCTGTGATTATGTTGACAGGAGGGTTGGAGTTAGACAAAGGAGATGTGAGGACAGAAACAGAGGTGCAAATGATGTTCCAGACCAGGGGGGGACGATGTTCCCCTGACGCCTTCAGAAGGAACACAGTGCCTTGACTTCAGACTTCCAGCCCCTACACTGTAAGAGAATAAACTGGTGCATTTATAAGCCGCTGCACTTATGGTGCTTTGCTATGGGTGTGGTAGGAAACTAGTACAAATCCCATGCGAACAGTGTGGCAATTCCACAGGCAGCGTACAAAGGCCGTGAGCAACCTGAGGGAGGCTGAGAAGAAAAGCTTCTCCACGTTTTAGCTGTGGAGACAGCCTAGAGAAAGCTCAGGTGACTCGCGATCGCTTCATTCTGTGGAAACCAACAGCTAAGTGGCAATTTGTAGAAAGGGAAGGAATCACGGATTGGTTCCTGGGATATGTGAACTGAATTCAAGTCACTTGACAGGGACAAAACAACGACCTTTCTATTCACTCGAAGTAATCTCACCAGATTAGGAATGCAGTCTCAGCTCTGGGAGTTGGTGATAGACAGGGAAACCTGGTGTGCTGCAGTCCATGGGATCACAAAGAATCAGACAAGACTGAGCAACTGAAAAACAAACAAATCTCACCAGAATTTTCTTTTAATTTAAATGTGGTGAAATATGCAATGATATGGAAAACTGACATTCTCGAGCTTATGTCCTTGAATAAAACCATCTCTGGGGGACAAGAATACCCTAGGGGGACGTCTGGCTCCCTGGCTGTTCATGGTACCAATTTATAGGAACCACTTCTTGAACCTAATAGTCTTCAATCAGTGTTTTTGTCTGATTTAGGGTTTGATTTTTAGCCAATTTCTCTCAAGAAGCTCTTAGACTCTTTGCCACTCAAAGTGTTGTGCATGGACCAGCAGCATCAGCATCATGTGGGACCTTGTTAGAAATGCAGAATCTCAGGCCCACCCCAGACCTGTTTGCTGAGATCCCATATTTAAACAAGATCTTGCGTGATTTGCATGCAACCAGAAGATACAGGCAAAAGTTCAGTCATTATTCTTTTCTATAAGGAAAAAGTGCCATTTAATTCTT
>SJYC01135747.1:0-31281 GCA_006408675.1 Madoqua kirkii
AATTAGTTGAGGCTATGACTACTTCCAATTTGAATTATTGCAACAACCTTCTAATCAATTTCTTTACATCCAGATTTACCTTCAAGTTTTCCCATACTGCATCTAGTGCAGTCTTTCTAAAATTCAGATCTCATGAAATGATGCTCCTATCTAAAACCCTCCAGCAGGTCACTACTGTACTATGTTTGTCTGTTAGTTGCTCAGTTGTGTCCGACTGTATGCACCCCCATGGACTGTAGCCTGCCATGCTCCTCCATCCATGTGATTTCTCAGGCAAGAATACTGGGGTGGCTAGCCATTTCCTTCTCCAGGGCATCTTCCCAATCCAAGGATCAAACCCAGGTCGCCTGCATTGCAGGCAGACTCTTTACAGTCTGAGCCACCAGGGAAGCCTGTACTATGTCATTTATCAAAGTGTGGTCCTTAGAACACCTTTGGCTAGAATCACTTGGAGGGGATATTACAAATACAAATTCCTAGGCCCGACGGAAGACTTAGAATCTCTGGGAACATAATCCTGAAGTTTGCATTTTTGACTTGTATATTTAGAAAGTGGCTTTTATACCCAAATTTTAGTGTGAATGCTAATCTGTAAAATAAATCTAAACTCCTTTTCAGAGTGTATAAGGCTGTTTAGCATTTGACTTCTATCACCTTTTAAATTTTTTTGTGCTACCACTACCATCTTTGCTTTGGGAAACATGTTTCCTAATAAGCCATCTCATATTTCTTTGTCTTTGAATATGCTAATTCCTTGGTTTGGAGTATTTTTCTCTTCAACTCTCTTTAAGTTCATGAAAACCATTTTAGCCTTCAAAATCTTATTACTTTCACTCTCTGTCTTTAATGTAGATACACACACACACACAAATCCTATCTATCATCTCTATTTGGCCTTATGCAACTGTTGGAGCTAGTTCAGCACTCTCCCTGTAGGACCACTGTCTCTAGCTCTGCTAATACGGGAGGGAAGAAGGGTATGAAGTGGGAAAGATGACTAAGGGCAGGCAAGAATCCAATAAGCCTGAGGTGCAATCCCACTAGGACAAACAGTAACCTATATTTTTATTCCTGTTGCCTCTGATGATGATACCTGATGATGATAAGTGTATATTGCAGGAGCTAGGGCTCTTCAATACTGAGACAAAAAATACACACTTGGACCAGCAGCTGGAGGAACTAAAGGATAATCCAGGGGAAGATAGAGCAGTTGCTGTTTCCCTAATATCCTCTAAATCTTTCAAGAAACTTCCTTGTGGTCCACTGTAACTGGACACATAAAAGAAAGTGAATTCTAGGAAATGTTGTACTCAGCCAAGTTGATAAATTAAGAAACACAGCACACATTGGATAATCTAGTTTGGGCAGGGTGGTCTCACTGGTGAGATGACATTTTCACAGCTACTAAAGTGAGAGATTGGGCCAACAGACTAAAATGACCAAGATATGCAAAGATCTTAAAGCAATAATAGCAAATAGCTAAGCCAAAAGAAAAGCTAGTTTCAGATGAGTGTCAGGAATAGTTGGAACTAACATCTTAAACCACCATGACTTTCTTCCTGGGGGAAATTACTCATCAGTTTTACTTGGGTTAGTTGTCCATCCTTGGATAAATTATGTAGTAGCAAAGGATGCAATATGATATTTTCTGTTCTTGTATAATAAACTACTTCAAAATTTAGAAGCTTTGGAAAGCAATGGCTATCTGTTCTGGCTAACTCAGTTTCTGTTCAACAGGAATTTAGGAGCAGATTTGTTAGGTTTCTGTCTTGGGCGGAAGTAGAAGGCATCTCTGATGAAATTGCAGTCAAGATGTCAGTTGGAGTCGCAATGATCTGAAGGCTTGACTAGGCTGAAGGATTCACTTCCAAGGGGACCCATTTACACACCTGCTAAGTTAATGCTGGAGGCCTCAGTTCCATGCCATGTGGAAATCTTCATAACTGCTTAAATGGCTTGAATGTTCTCGGACATGACATCTGGCTCCCGCCAGAGTAAGTGATCTAAAGGAGCAAGAAAGATGCTGTAATATTTTCTTTTTTAATTTATTTTTTATTAAAATTTACTTTTATTTTTTATTGAGGTATAACACATATAATAATATATTATGAAGCTATAATATTTTCTGTGACCTAGACATAGAAGTCATACTCTGTTTCTCCTTAATATCCTAATAGTTATATAGGTCAGCCTTGTTCAGTATGGGAGGAGACTACATGCATGTGTGAATGCCAGGAGGTGAGATTCACTGGGCGTAATTTGAGGGGATGGATCCCAAGGTGTTTGTAATGTTCACAGCTTACATTAAGTTCTTAGTCTATGTGGGCAGAATGAGGATAAAATATGATATCACAGGAGAACATTCAACTCCCTTAAGTGAAGAGAAGAGACATGATATGGACAGAGTAGATGAAGAAGAAATATCTGGACAAATTGGGGGAAGAATGCTGGGGAAAAGATAAATGTCGATTACTAGTCACAGTGTTAAAACACTCATATTTATGCCTTGAATGAATCTCTGTGGTACCTCTTGGCATTCTATATCCCAGTCATCAATTTACAAATATCTCTCTTCTACTAGATTATGAGATCCCTTTTTTCATCTTTGAATCTACATCACCAAGTACATTATCTGGCACAAAGTAGACAACCAAATATACATGAACTGAATGGAACTAAACAGAAGAGGACATGAGCAGAGTCCTTAAATAATTCAAGGTATGGTTAGTATATAGAATCAACATCCAATCTCAGATTAGAAGGCATTTATTGACACTTGAAAGAAAGACATGCTGTTTAGATGAAATAAGTTAGAAGTTTATGAAATGTGCATTTTCAAAACTTAGAATAGGCTAGAGTATGAATAATTTACATTCAACATTAAATAAATAACATTTATTGAATAAACGAACACTTGGTAAGACTTTTATTTGTTGGTATCAGGAACAGAAGCGCAGCTCAAACTAGCTTAACAATAAAAAGAGGGTAAACTGGAGTAATTAATAGATCCAAAAGGCTACAGGTCCTCAAGACTAGAACCACTAACTGTAGCACAAAAGGAAACCCAGAGATTCTTCTCCTCATGACCCTTATCTCTGCTCTCTTCCCACAACTGCTTCACTTTCTCAGTGATGACCAACTTTCTTGTTTTGAAACCACATGTCAGTAGTAACGGTTCTCAAGTTAGTATTTATAGTAGAGCAGATTAGAGAGAGATGATCTCTTCCTCTCAGTTCCAGTTGTTAAATTCTTGGGAAATAAGCAATAGACTCCTTTAAGGTCAAGTCTCTCTTCCCAAAACAAACTGATCATGCTTGGGGGCCATTGTCACATTGTAAAAATATTGCAAAAGCTGCTGCAACCCTAGAGATTGGATCATGGGGTGGAGGCAACTCCTGGAAAATAGCTGCTGGGTAGACAAAATAATAGGCATCTCTTCCATGAAGATTTAGATAAGTTAAAGGATGACATAATCATTATAAAACACAAAGTTTGTTCAAGGTTCAACACAGTCTCTGGAGCTTGATGTGAAGTCCCAAGATAGTCTCCATGTCACTGTAAGAAATGATTGGTTGGAATCTTGATCTGAGGCAGGGTAACATTTCTCATGTTCTTGTCATAATTACAACATCATCCTGGCTGGGGTGAAAGCACTGTCTGTATTGCTCCATGTAATGAAAAGGGTTTAATTAAGATTTTAATTTCCTTTGCTGATGTGTTGAGGAAGGTGTCAGAAGAGATTAACTATAGATTACAGCATTAACTACATTATTTAGCTGTAAAGGAGGATCCAGATGACTTTTATAACACCTACCTCCTTCTAAAATTTTGGTGACAACTGTGGTAGATTTGCTAATAACTGACTTCAGCATCTGGGAGTTTAATGCCTATGTTTAAACTCAAATGTTTTTTGATGCTACCTACTCTTTTTTGTTTCATGTACTTTGGCAGAAAAGAAAGTGTCTCTAAAAGGTCTTAAGAACTCCATGACAAATGTTATTACAGTAAAAATAGAAAATGTAAGATTATGAATGTGAAAGTATAGAAGAATGTGTTCTTGATCTAGTTTTTAAAGGAAGAGAAATTAGGATCACGTTAAAGTTACTTCCCTACAACGTTCCTTTCTTAGTCTGTTTTGGACTGCTATAACAAAATACTGGTACCTTATAAACAACAGATATTGATTTCTCACAGTTCTGAAGGCTGGGAAGTTCAAGGGCAAGGCACTAGCAGATTCAGTATCTGGTGGGAGCTGGCGTCTTTGATGGCTCTCTTTGTCATAACTTCGCATGGCAGAACAGGCAAGGAAACTTTCAGGGTCTCTCTTAATTTCTTTTGTCTGTGCTGGGTCTGTTGCTTCGCTGGCTTTTCTCTAGTTGAGGTGAGTGGGGGCTGCTCTCCAGCTGCGGCGAACAGGCGTTGCAGGGGCTTCTCTTCTTGCGGAGCGCAAGTTCTAGGGCGCACAGGCTCAGGAGCTGCGGCACGTGGGCTTAGAAGCTGTGGTTCCCGGGCTCTCGAGCACAGGCTCAGTAGCTGGGACATACAGGCTTAGTTGCTCTGCAGCATGTGGAGTCTTCCAGGATTAAGTATCGAACCTCGTCCCCTGCATTGGCAGGAGATTCTTTACTACTGAAGCATCAGGCAAGTCCCAGGGTCTCTTTTAAAAAGGCATTAATTCCGTGGGTGGAATTCCATGGGCTTTGCTTTCATGACATAATTACTTCCTGAAGACTCTGCCTCCGAATACCTTGGAGGTTTGGATTTCAACATACGAATTTTGGGAAACAAAAGCATTTAAGCCCCAGTAGTTTACAATCAAGTAAATGGCTTCAAATCAGCAAGGATAAGATTTTGTGTGTGTGTGTGTGTGTGTGTGTGTGTGTGTGTGTGTGTTTTGAGGGGAGGAAAGGAAGAATGAAGCCTATTAGATCCTTTCTTCAGTGCACCCAGTCAAAACTATCCATTTTATTGTTTATCATAGACTACACTCACCATGCTTTTCCTAGTACCACTGAAGTCAGCGTTAGAACCGGGGAAACATGATTGCCACACCAGTGTTCTCTGCTCATTTCCGCCTTTGTGTGGGCTGAAAGAGGAGGAAGCATATACTAGCCTCCTCCACTGCCTGTTAAGTTACTGTGCTCGTTTCCCCCTGGCCTTCCATGTTGCCTGACTTTAGGCTTTTTCACATTTCTGGGACTATGTTTAATGCCACTAGCTTTTCCTTTAAGATCTAGCCTTCATCTAGAGTCTTCTCATTCATTGATTTTTTTTTAATCTACTTTGAGGTTCAAATTTTGAGGTAATGTTCTGCTCAGACTCATCAAGGCCAACATCTACTGCTCATTATTATTATTATTCTGTTTCCTTTAAATAATCAATGGTCAACTCCTAAAAGTGAATTCTATAAATTTTGGCAGATTTACACTTTTTTCTGTCTTCCATTTATTTTCAAGTATTTTATTATCAAAATGTTTCACATTTTGGAAAATCTGTATATTCTCTCCACTTCTGAATACAATTTTTAAAAATGAATAATAGAGTAAATGTGTTCTAAGCTTCTGGGTAATTAACCCATCCTGTGTCTATGGTCTAGATAAGAAAAATTATAAAACTTTAGTCAGTCCTACAGAGACAGAAAACTCCAAGGGAGGTAGGGCCATTACATTCTGTAAGGCTCTGCACAGAGATGGGGAGACAGAGTCCCAAACAAAGCTAGAATTCACTTTTTGGACCTGCCCAGCATTAGTCATCTGTCAGCCTGATTATATAGTAATCAGAAGCTTAGCAGTAACAAATTACACAGTGCTAAGAAATCCTTCAAATGGATTTGTCTCTAAATTCATGACTTTCATTGTGTCATTAATTTTGTAGCATTTTTGTTGTGGTTTAAATTAATACTTGACTATCTTCTATGTTTTCTTTTTAAACTCCTTCTCCCCAGTTCCTCCCAAACACTTTTGACTTAAGAATTCATGCATGAAACAAAGTAAGTTCCAATAAATATTTGTTAAATGAATAAATATAGATAGGGACAGAACAATAGATTATTTTAGTCTGGCTTCTTAACTTTCTGTGTCTGGATTTCTTTGGCTGTCTAATGAAGCCTATGGACCCATTTCAGAATAATGCTTTTAATACATAGAATAAAACATGCAAGATTACAAATGAAATCAAATATATTGAAGAAATGAAATATTTCTGAAAATTGAGATAAAATAATACATGGATTTATTTATCAATCCATTAAATACTGTGTCCAATAACTACCATAATTCTGAAGCACATAGTGATGAATACGGGCTTCTCTGGTGGCTGAAATGGTAAAGAATCTGCCAGCAAAGCAGGAGACTTGGATCTGATCCCTGGGTTGGGAAGATCCTTTGGAGAAGGGAATGGCTACCAGCTCCAGTTTTCTTGCCTGGAGAATTTCATGGACAGAGGAGCCTGACGGGCTACAGCCCTGATTATAGTGATTTTTTGAGATATCTGCAACAACTGTAATGAGGTATAAAAATATCTGAAATGTCTATTGGTGACAGTGTCTTGTACTAAGGCTGCCATCTCCTGATGTTGTTGGCGTCTGCTTCATGACTCTGGGTCATGGAGTTCTTTTTGTCTCGGGATCCAAAGTAACCTTCAGTTCAGTTCAGTTCAGTCGCTCAGTCATGTCCGACTCTTTCCGACCCCGTGAATTGCAGCACGCCAGGCCTCCCTGTCCATCACCAACTCCCGGGGTTCACTCAGACTCACATCCATTGAGTCCGTGATGCCATCCAGGCACCTCATCCTTACTTGTGCCCAGAGTTTCTGAAAGTCTCTCATGAAAGCTGACACTTCAGACTTTTGCTCTTTGCCTCTCATGCCCTGCAGGCAACCTTCAGAAGTTCCCCTATTCCCACTGTCTCCAGAGGAATAAATGATATTTCAGACAGGTGAAGGAACATTTATTTACCACGCCCTCCCTGCCCTCCAATCAACAAAATCTTAAAGACATAGTTCTGATTTTGTTTTTCACCCTGTGTGGCTTTAATTCTTTGGATAGCAGCACCACCTTGTTTATTTTGGGTTTGTTTCCAGTCATTCTGGTTGCAGAATTTTGGAATTGATATTGACTGTCTCCCTGTGCCTACTGACATCATAGCCCAGAAGTTGTGCTGACACCCAGCTGGCTGGAATGATGATGATTCCAGTTGCTTCTAGACTTACTGGGCAGCCACCTACACCTTAATGCGAAAGGTAGAGAGCTCAGTGGATTGCAACCATATTTTAAGGTAAAACTCTAAGCAAACCCTTTTATCTAAGACCTGACCCCACTTTAAATATGATAGATATTCTCTTTCTATTGGTGACAGTGTCTTGTACTAAGGTTGCCACAGATAAGGGTTCAGTCCTTAGCACTCTTTACTCCTCTTCATAATCTGCAATAATTCCCAGGCTTGGCTTCTCTGGGCCCTTCACTCCACTCCCTGACCTTCTTCTCTGGAGAACTAGAGCCTGCATTTTGTGCTGTCTCCTGGTTGGAGTCCTGCCGTGAACAGGCAGAGTGACGGTTAACTTTATGTGTTAACTTGTCTAGGCTATGTCACCCAGTTGTTTGGTCAAATATCAGGCCAAGTGTTGTTGTGAAGGGGTTTTTAAGGTGTGATTAACATTTACATCAGCACACTTTGAGTTCAGTTTAGTTCAGTTCAGTCGTGTCCAACTCTTTGCAACACCATGAATCACAGCACGCCAGGCCTCCTTGTCCATCACCAACTCCCAGAGTTCACTCAGACTCACGTCCGTCAAGTCAGTGATACCATCCAGCCATCTCATCCTCTGCTGTCCCCTTCTCCTCCTGCCCTCAATCCCTCCCAGCATCAGGGTCTTTTCCAGTGAGTCAACTCTTCGTATGAGGTGGCCAAAGTATTAGAGTTTCAGCTTTAGCATCAGTCCTTCCAAAGAAAACCCAGGATTGATCTCATTTATGATGGACTGGTTGGATTGCCTTGCAGACCAAGGGACTCTCAAGAGTCTTCTCTAACACCACAGTTCAAAAGCATCAATTCTTCAGCACTCAGCTTTCTTTACAGTCCAACTCTCACATCCATACATGACCACTGGAAAAACCATAGCCTTGACTAGCTGGACCTTTGTTGGCAAAGTAATGTCTACATACTTTGAGTAGATTACCTTAAATTACGTGTGGGTGGGCCTCATCCAACTGATTGAAGTCCTTAAGAGAAAAGACAAGACTGAGGAAGAAGGAGCTCTGGCTTGCCCATTCCATACTTGCCAGCCGCCACAGGTAAGTGAGCATCTTCCTTAAAATCTTTCTCTTTTCCCCTCCCAATGGTTCTATTTCTCTGGAGAGCCTACTAATAATAATGATTGATTGTTCTGAACCTTGATGACTTTACCCCTTGACTTTGAGATTTGTTCTTTGTTGGTTCTTCTCCCACTGTCATGTTATTTGTATCTATTCTCACCAATGCTATTACATGCCTGTCCCAAACATGATTTTTTTCCATTTATTAGAATACTGGACATTTTATTTTCCCGTGGCCTTTAGCGGGCTTCCCTGATGGCTCAGATGGTAAAGAGTCTGCCTGCAATGTGGGAGAACCAGATTTGATCCTTGGGTTGGGAAGATCCCCTGGAGAAGGGCATGGCTACCCACTCCAGGATTCTTGCCTGGAGAATTCCATGGACAGAGGAGCCTGGCGGGCTACAGTCCATGGGATTGCCAAGAGTCAGATACGGCTGAACAACTAACACTTTGACTTTTGCCGATACCGGTTCTACAGAAGGATCAGTTTTCTCCGAACCTCTCCCATTGTCCCTAGGTCTTGTCTGTCTCCTCCCAGACTAAGCTCATGAGGTCCCAAAATATAGTGCCCGAGTCTGAGGAATCTTGTTCTTTCTAAACATAGAACATGTTCTAAGTATATCATTAGCTCCAGTTATGAAAGCATGGATGTTTTCCTTGGTAAATGAATAGATTCATAATCTGGTTTTTATTTCATTTCTTGTGAATTTGATTAGTGGGATGTAGTTATCTAGAATCAGTGCATGTATGATTGGACTAATGAAACTGAGTTTTTAGGACCAGCAAAGTCAAGCTGATGAATTGAGTAAAGGTACTTGTGTCAGTTTCCTAGGTTTTCTGTAACAAATTGCCTCAGATTTTGTGGCTTATTCTCCTCCAGTACTAGAGGCCAGAAGCTCAAAAATCAAGGACTTCCCTCTAGAGGCTTTAAGGACAATTTCTCCTTTGCTTCTTCCAGGTTCTTGTGGCTGTCAGCATTCCTCAGTTTCCTTGGCCTGTGGTTGCATCACTCCAGTCTTTGCCTCCATCTTCATATCATCTTCCTATGTATCTGTGTTAAACTTCCCTCTGTTTTTTTTCTTATCAAGACACTTATTTTGGCATTAAGGCCACCCAGAGAATCCAGGGCAATCTCACCTAAAGATGACATTCACAGGTTCCAGAGATTAGGATATGGGCAGATATGGGAGCCATTTTTTTTTTTTTTAACCCACCACAGTATCCTTTTGCAACAGCCAGATCCCTCTTTGACTTCTCTTAATTTCAAGCTTGCATGTGAAAGTGTTAGTTGCTCCATCATGTCTGACTCTTTGTGACCCTATGGATCATAGCCCACCAGGGTCCTCTGTTGGTGGGATTCTCTAGGTATGAATACTAGAGTGGGTTTCCATGTCTTCCTCCAGGGGATCTTCCTGACCCAGGGATCAAACCCAGGTCTCTTATGTCTCCTGCACGGGCAGGCAGATTCTTTATCACTAGGGTTACTTTGAAATGGGTCAACATAATGTGCAAATTAGAAGAAGGCAATGGCACCTTACTCCAGTACTCTTGCCTGGAAAATCCCATGGGCAGAGGAGCCTGGTAGGCTATAGTCCATGGAGTCTCTAAGAGTTGGACATGACTGAATGACTTCACTTTCACTTTTTACTTTCATACATTGGAGAAGGAATTGGCAACCCACTCCAGTGTTCTTGCCTGGAGAATCCCAGGGGTGGGAAAGGCTGATGGGCTGCCGTCTATGGGGTCTCACAGAGTCAGACACAACTGAAGTGACTTAGCAGCAGCAGCAGCAGCAGCAGCAATGTGCAAATTACAGTCTACAGAATGGAGATGGGAGAGGTCATTTCAAGAATGTCATATCCACACTTTTAGCAAATTTCTTTGTAGAGTCAATGATATGAGGCAGTCTAAGAAACTGACCTTGACAGGGCTGGCCATGCAAAATGCATCAAAACAAGGCCAGGAGCAAAGAGTGTCCATCGTTTGACTTCTGGTGACCCTACTTACTCATAAAATAATGAAACCCAAATGTATAATTTCAGATTCATGATAAGATAGTTGTTCTAGTAAAATGGATGTTTGTGGCTCAGCTGGTAAAGAATCCACTGCAACATGGGAGACCTGGGTTCGATCCCTGGGTTGGGAAGATCCCAGAAGAGAAAGGCTACTCATTCCAGTTTTCTGGCTTGGAGAATTCCATGCACTGTATAGTCCATGGTGTCGCAAAGAGTTGGACACAACTGAGAGACTTTCACTTTACTTCTCTTCAACACTACTAATACATTGGCTAGAAGTACAAGAAATCAGTCAGATCCAGTTGTGATATATGAATAACTGGTAAAGAGACTTTCTATAACATTTTTTCTTAATCATATCTTAAAAATCAGTGATTTTTTTTAGATACTTTTTTTGATCACTCCATATGGCATGCAGGATCTGTTCCCTGACCAGGGATCAAACCTGTGTCCCTTGTGATGATAGCTTGGAGTCTTAACCATGGGACCATCAGAGAAGTCCCAATAATTCATTCAATAAAGAATTGCTGGATGAATGAGTGGATTTCATGGCATTGTGATATTGCTAGAGTCTGTGGTGGGGCATTCTGTGCTTTTCCTTGCTGTTAAGGATGGTTAGCTGGAGAAGGCAATGGCACTCCACTCCAGTACTCTCGCCTGGAAAATCCCATGGATGGAGGAGCCTGGAAGGCTGCAGTGCATGGTGTCACTGAGTGAGACACGACTGAGCGACTTCCCTTTCACTTTTCACTTTCATGCATTGGAGAAGGAAATGGCAACCCACTCCAGTGTTCTTGCCTGGAGAATCCCAGGGACGGGGGAGCCTGGTGGGCTGCCGTTAATGGGGTCGCACAGAGTTGGACACGACTGAAGCGACTTAGCAGCAGAGCAGCAAGGATGGTTAGCATACCTCTAGGAATCTATGTTAGGAAATCTACATAGATTTATAAATCTATACACCATGTGTAGGTAGTTTTGCTCTTCTGAGGTATTTTTCCTGGATGGCTCATCTACAAGGGAGAATCAATGTCATTCCTTTTGCTTCCAATCCTTCCATCAGTATCCTTAAAACTGAGAAATAAATTTTTTGTTCAGTGTATTGCTGATGATTTTGAATACTAATATGGGGTCGCACAGAGTTGGACACGACTGAAGCGACTTAGCAGCAGAGCAGCAAGGATGGTTAGCATACCTCTAGGAATCTATGTTAGGAAATCTACATAGATTTATAAATCTATACACCATGTGTAGGTAGTTTTGCTCTTCTGAGGTATTTTTCCTGGATGGCTCATCTACAAGGGAGAATCAATGTCATTCCTTTTGCTTCCAATCCTTCCATCAGTATCCTTAAAACTGAGAAATAAATTTTTTGTTCAGTGTATTGCTGATGATTTTGAATACTAACACGTCACTCTTAACCAAGGATACTTACTTAGTGAAAAGCCCCAATTATATCAATATGTATGATTTTATTCAATGAAGGATATGGCTTTGCCATAAAATATTTTGAATTTGGAAAATCTGATGACTGTATCCCATTTGTGTTGATTGATGCCTGTACTACTGAGTTCTCAATACTTTTGGTCATGTGCATTATCTCCCCCTTCAATTTTGGTGGGAAAGCTATTTTTCTGTACACATCCTTTCCCTAGACGATAGCTTTGGTAATTAGAGGATGCTGGTCTAAACACTGAACAAGCACATCAAACTTTTTTTCTGAAAGTAAAACAGGGGCACTTCAAGAGATGTTACTAGTGAGTAACTGCTCTGACTAAGCTTTGACAGATGATTGCTTTCGTTGGGTGCTATTCTGGGTTCACACTATCAGCAGGAACCAGAAATGTGATTCTCTTCTGACCCTCAATTTTAGCAGAGAATGCACACTGAAGAAGCTTATGGAGGGGAAAATAGGATTAGGAAATACCACAGCAGTAGTAGCAATATAATCAACATTCTCGACTAAAGATATTTTCCTATTTTAAAATATCCCTGAATGTTGTTTTTTTTAACACCACAATAAAAGTGCACTCTCAAACATATTTGGGTTTCGAGAAGATACAAACAGTAGTCGGTGTTGCAAGGCATTTCATTCTCAGGACTCAACATAAAACACTGCGTAGGAGAAATTATATTCTCTTCACATTAAGCCAAGTGACTTATCTACTAGTCGGGTTTTTAAAGAATGAGATGAACTATATGTTTTGCTTTTTTGTATTGAAGCAAATTAAACTTTGTTCTTAAACAGGACAGTGATTTTTCAAACATTGAGCACACATTTTGAAAATATTTTCTTTTTATTTCATCTGAATTTGTATTTAAAGAAAGAATATTTTTTATAAACATATATGCATTAATGGTTCCCATCAAGAAAGAGAAAGTTCTGGAAAAGTTGCAGTATTCTAAATTTTTTTACAAAGAAGAAAAATTTTATGTATTCCAAATTCATGTTAGTTACCTATTATTAAAGCCTTAGATGCCAAATATCTTGTGAATTCAGTATGTATTTCCATATATACCTATATCTATGCCTCTATAACATTTAGTATATTGACAGACTCTTTATATCTATTACATCAGCAATTCAAATTTCTGCTTATTTTAAAGCTGCCCAGAGCGCCATTTATACTGTCATTTCAGTTTACTGTGCAAAGTGGAGTAAAGAGGATCGACTTAGGGATAGCAGAGTTTCAGGGTGCTCAACATGCTCAGATGATTATTTCCTTAAAAATAGATTTCTTGGTAGCTCTCACATGAGATTGAAATGATATGTTTACAAGAGCACATACCATAATTTTTGTCATGAATTCTTCCTAAATCTCTGTCCAGTATAAAAATATATCCAGGATGGTCCAGTGTTTAAGAATCCACCTTGCAGTGCAGTGGGCTTGGATTCAATCCCTGGTGGGGGAACTAAGATCCCAGATGCTGCGAAGCAGCTAAGCGCAGGTGCCACAGCTACGGAAACCTGCGTGCAACGACTACCGAGCCCACGCACCGCAGCTAGAGTTCATGTACTGCAACAGAAAGATCTCACTGTGACACAAGAGAGACCCCACGCGCCTCAGTTAAGACTTGACACAGTGAAATGAATATTTAAAAAATATATCCCAGGAATCAGGAGATTAAATAGTAAGTACTGTGCAGAGTATGGACTTTGGAGTCAGACAGACATGGATTTGGACCCCGGATCTGTCCGTTGGTAAGTTAATGTCTGTGAACCTCTGTTCTGCCATCTTTAAAATAGAGATAGTATCATCTTTATAAATTAAATTAGAAAACGTATATAAAATCGCACCGCAGCTAGAGTTCATGTACTGCAACAGAAAGATCTCACTGTGACACAAGAGAGACCCCACGCGCCTCAGTTAAGACTTGACACAGTGAAATGAATATTTAAAAAATATATCCCAGGAATCAGGAGATTAAATAGTAAGTACTGTGCAGAGTATGGACTTTGGAGTCAGACAGACATGGATTTGGACCCCGGATCTGTCCGTTGGTAAGTTAATGTCTGTGAACCTCTGTTCTGCCATCTTTAAAATAGAGATAGTATCATCTTTATAAATTAAATTAGAAAACGTATATAAAATGCTTATTAGAGTATCTGATAGATCAAATCTGCTATAAATATTAATATTTCCTACCTTTTAGAAACCTGAATTAAAATGCTTGCTGCTGCTGCTAAGTCACTTCAGTCGTGTCCTACTCTGTGTGACCCCATGGACCGTGGCCCACCAGACTCCTCTGTCCATGGGATTTTCCAGGCAAGAGTACTGGAGTGGGGTGCCATCAACTTGTCCAAAATAAGTTTAGTATACTGTAATAAAGCAACGTCCTTTATATACATTATTAAAATCATTAAAATAGATTCCTAAAAAAATTATGATTGAGTCTATTAGCAATTGAGTTGAGAACTCTAAGTAACTTAAAGTTTCTCCTTTAATAATAGTATGTATGTTCAGTCACTAAGTCGTGACCGACCCTATGTGACCCTATGGACCATAGCCTGCCAGGCTCCTCTGTCCAAAGGATTCTCTAGGCAAGAATACTAGAGTGGTTTGCCATTTTCTCTTCCAGGGGATCTTCCTGACCCAGGGATCGAACCCTGGTCTCCTGCATTGCAGGCAGATTCTTTACAGCCTGAGTCACCAGGGAAGCCCTAATAATAGTATAATGTAAATAAAACCAGTAGAGGTATAACCATAAGAATATGTGTTTACTGGGTATTATGGGCCATGTGTTTTGCTACATGAAGTATTGTTCAATTTTTATAACAATCTCATGAGGCAAATACTACTATTATCCCTATTTTGGGAAGGTTCAGTAACTTGCTCAGGGCCACACAGTTAGTAAATGGCAAGACTGGGACTTGAATTTAGGTCTCTATGACTTCAAGTTGTGTGCCTAAAGGAAGGTATGGCAGTTGAAAAGAACTGGAATTCCTGAGTGTTTGCATGGTGGCCTAAAGAAGAGAGTGGAGTCAAGTTAGTGCATCACTCACGGTGCCTTTCTGGGTAGAACAGTTGCAAGTATCAAAAACCCTTACGAGTTAACTTAAGCTCCTCCAAAGAATTTACTGTCCAGTTCCAGTGATGACCCACAGGACACAAAGCCAGGAATGCAGCTGCTGTAGGAACACAGAGAGTATTCCTTTCTCTTCTCTGAACATCTGGTTTACCTATGTCTATGCAGATAGGCTTCCTTGGTGCCCAGCCTGCATGGGACAATTCATCACTGGTCCTCAGCTCCCAAATTTGCCTACTTTAGGTTCAACTACATAGAGAAACCTTCTCTTTTTCTCTCCTAATTCAAAGGAAATCAAGCTGACCCAGTTGGAGTCAGGTGCCCCCACACCAAGAAACTGTTGCCAGGGCTGTAGAGTCATATAACACAGGCTTGACCTCTGGGAAACAAGCCAGCGCTAGGAGCAGTCTCCAGAGAAGAGGTCTAGGGTACAACTTCATGAGTGGCCACCACTGTGGCACTCAGGGAGAGGAATGTCCAGGGTCCTAGGCAGTGGTGACATCAAGGAGGCAGTAGCTGTTGTCTTCATTCCAGGAACGTTTATCTTAAGGATGGTGAAATATTTGCACTAATGGTTAGCTGGAAATAGCTTTATGTTTTAAGACTTTCTGTCTTAGAGACATCATTTGGTACAGAGCCCACTATCTGTTCCTGGGTATCAAATATATCAACTCTGTATATCATCAAAGATAAGATAATATCCATTCTACACTGTTCCCTCTTAAATCTAGATTGACTCCAGAAAGTTTGAAGTTCAGGTAATAGGGTGCTGTGGTGCTCAAAACATTAATTCTGAGGGAAAACTTCATGGGTGTGGCAGCATTTCTTTTAAACTTGCCATTTCATAGTTGTAAGCATTTTTTATTTTCTAAGCTTGAGACTTAAACTTACCTGTGGAACAGACAGTTTCTTTATTTTGGGAAAAGCTATACTGAAAAGTAAATTAAGTTCTTTACCATTGTTCTTGGAGAAGAAGTGTAATGCCAAGGAGTTATTCGGAAACAGATGCATCCAACAGAGCAGCTTTGTTTAGTAAAATAAACTGGGTATACTTTTCAGGAAACTCGTGTCTCTACCACTGATATTTTCCCTAGAAATGGGCTGTAGGCCTCCATTCTAACCACCTTTGGGTCTATCACTCTGCATAGGGTGAGGAGTCGACAGGGCCTGTGGGACATGCCCTCTTGGAAGCTGTTCTCTCATGTCTTGACCACCTTCTGGGCATCAAGGAACTCCTTAATTTCCTGCTCAGACAGGCCTGACCCTGTTTCCTGGGCCTCTTTACTGAATATGACTTCTTGAGAAGGCTTTTAGGCCTAGGGTATCTGGACAGAGCTTAAAGGAGCACTGTGGGGAATTCCCTAGTGGTCCACTGGTTGAGACTCCATGCTTCCAGTACGGGGGCTGGGGTTTGATCCCTGGTTGGGAAACTAAAATCCCACATGCCTTATGCCATGGTCAAAAAAATGGACATGACTGAGCAACTTTCACTCACTTGAATGTTCTTGGTATTCTTTTGTTCTGACCATACTCTGATGGAAAAAATACTTTATGCTGGTTTCATGTGGAACTCTGAACAGGAAAATTCAGTTCTGCACAGCCCAACACTGCAGTAAGACTTCCACAGTGAAAAAGAAGTGTTCCAACAGCGTGCTTTGCTGTTGAAGATAGTAATGGTTAGAAACTCATTCTCAGAGACAGAGATGCTACAGAAAGCACAGGAAGCTCTTTTAGGGTATTTAAAACAGGGGAAATATTGCCATAAAATAGTGGTTGATAAGAAAGATGAAAGCAAAAGGGGGGAAATTGAAGTCTGAGTAGCAGGTTCAAATATTCATTATTAACCAGGCCTTGAAAGAGTCTATAGTTAATCAAGAGGAAATTAAAAACTGAGGGCCTGGAAAGCCCCCAGTATTTTAAGGGATGAGGGATTGTAAATATAGCTATTCAAGTTGGAAGGACAGGTTTAGGAATCCCAGAAGATGTGGAGATAAAATTCAACCACAAACTGAGGTGGTCCTCAGTATTTACTGGCTTAGTCTTGGAAGAGGTGCTCATACTTGGTGCCCCTAAAAGCACTAGTTTTGGAGGGGTAACAGTTCTCTTTGTTTGGGTAAATAAGTTTGTGACTCCAGGAAGAAATAATGAACTGCTAAATCAGAAGCTTATCATTTAATATTTTTATATTAAATCTAAGGTTTGTAATCAAGCCACTTCTGTATGTTCTGTTTGTGTCTTACGCGTAAGAGGATTTGAGCTCCTAAATGTGAAGATCTGTGTTTATTAGATATATAAAATTGCCTATGAGAAAGATTTTTCTAGTTTTTTATACTGATTTGTAGGTGAGTTTTTTATCATTCTAATTTAGAATGTTTGAGAGAATCTGATTAATTAAATGTGTAAATTACTGAATATTTATGAGTTGTCAAATATAAACAATAAATGAGGGTCAAAGAAGAAGTATAAATGATTGTTCTTATTTTGGTATAAAAATTCATAATAAAAATGGATTTAAAAAGGTATATTTTATTAAACTGAATATTAGTCAAAATATAAGCAATTACAAACATCCTTTTCTGGATGCAAAAGCCCTTTTGGATAATAAAAGCTTACTTAACCTCAAGTGGCTCAGCATGGCTCTACTACTCCCTTGCTTGTGACTTTGAGCAGGTTACTCAACCTCATTGTTTCTTTTTCCTGTCTTTAATGTGGAGATAATAATAGGAGTATTTCGCAGGGTTGTTAACAGACTCAAATGAGGTACATAAGAAAGCCCTTAGAACAAGGTTTGGCATATAATGCTGCTGCTGCTAAGTTGCTTCAGTCGTGTCCAACTCTGTGCGACTCCATAGACAGGAGCCCACCAGGCTCCTCTGTCCCTGGCATTCTCCAGGCAAGAACACTGGAGTGGGTTGCCATTTCCTTCTCCAATGCATGAAAGTGAAAAGCGAAAGTGAAGTCGCTCAGTCGTGTCTGACTCTTCATGACCCCATGGACTGCAGCCTACCAGGCTCCTCCCTCCATGGGATTCTCCAGGCAAGAACGCTGGAGTGGGGTGCCATTGCCTTCTCCTGGCATATACTAGGTGCTCAATAATTGAATATTATTCTATTACTGTGAATGTTAGAATTAAAAAATCTCAGTGTACAATAAATAAATATAGCTCCACATCTCTACTCTGATTCTTCTTCTCAGGTGCTTGGCTTTTGAGACTCAACTATTATAACATTCTTTTACTTGCATTGTTTAAAATCATTTGTATTGTAGTAACAAAGTCCTTAAAAGAGAAACACAGATTCATGTCTCTGTAGGGGGCATTTGTACGTGATGGTGATAGGGTCACCATAGCAAAGTTGTAAAACAGCAGTCCCTAATATTTTGGCATCAGGGACTAGTTTAGTGGAAGACACCTTCTCCACGGATGGCGGTAGTTGTTCAGGCAGTAATGCAAGCAACGGGGAGCAGCAGATGGAGCTTAGCTCAAGCACCCAGGGCTCATCTCCGGCCGTGCAGCCCAGGTCCTAACGAGTTGGAGACCTCTGCTGTACAAAGGATATAAATATCTGATTTCACAGGTAAGGCTAAGGATTGCTGCTGTGTTCACTGGATGCCAACAATTTGGTTAAAGCATGTGATTACTATTGTAAATTGTATGGAGAAATCAGGTGTGGGAACTTATGTCAAAGCTGAATTCCATTTTGATTTAGCAAGAGGCAATCACATCATCCCTATGGTTTAGCTTTTCCTGAAAATTGTTTATTTAGAATGTGTGTAGCCTTTTCTCCAGACTGGCTTCCTTGGTTTATCAGTAAGCTTTTAAGATTCATCCATGTCTTTTCATAGAGTGACAGCTCATTTCTTTTCATTGCTGAGTAATATATATATATATATATATTTTTTTTTCCTGTGGATGTACTGCAGTTTATTCATTTACCTAAGGTTCAACATTCAAAAAATTAAGATCATGGCATCTGGTCTCATCACTTCATGGGAAATAGATGGGGAAACAGTGGAAACAGTGTCAGACTTTATTTTCTTGGGCTCCAAAATCGCTGCAGTTGGTGATTACAGCCATGAAATTAAAAGACACTTACTCCTCGGAAGGACAGTTATGACCAACCTAGATAGCATATTAAAAAGCAAAGATATTACTTTGCCAACAAAGGTCCATCTAGTCAAGGCTATGGTTTTTCCAGTGGTCATATATGGATGTGAGAGTTGGACTGTGAAGAAAGCTGAGAGCCAAAGAGTTGATGCTTTTAAACTGTGGTGCTGGGGAAGACTCTTCTGAGTCCATTGGACTGCAAGAATATCCAACTGGTCCGTTCTAAAGAGAATTAGCCCTGGAATTTCTTTGGAAGGAATGATGCTGAAGCTGAAAATCCAATACTTTGGCCACCTTATGCGAAGAGTTGACTCATTGGAAAAGACTCTGATGCTGGAAGGGATTGGGGGCAGGAGAAGAAGGGGATGACAGAGGATGAGATGGCTGGATGGCATCACAGACTGGATGAACGAGAGTCTGGGTGAACTCTGGGAGTTGGTGATGGACAGGGAGGCCTGGTGTGCTGCTATTCATGGGGCTGCAAAGAGTCAGCCACGACTGAGCGACTGAACTGAACTGAAGGAACTCTTGGTTGCTTCCAGTTTTGATAATGATTGAAGCTACTGTAAGGGCTTCCCTGGTGGCTCAGTGGTAAAGAATCTGCCTGCAACGGAGGGGTGAAAGAGCTAGTCACTCAGTCATGTCAGGCTCTTTGTTATCCCATGGACCTGGAGCCCACCAGGCTCCCCTGTCCATGGAATTCTCCAGGCAAGAATTCCCTTCTCCAGGGAATCTTCCTGACCCAGTGATTGAACCTGGGTCTCCTGCATTGGAGGCAGATTCTTTACTGTCTGAGCCACTAGGGAAGTCTGCACTGGAGGACACACGGGTTCAATCCCTGGATAGGCAAGATCCCTGGAGAAGGGAATGGCTACTCACCCCAGTATTTTTGCTTGGATAATTTCATGGACAGAGAAGCCTGGTGGGCTCTAGTCCATGGGGCCACAAGGAGTCAGACACAACTTAGCAACTAAACAACAACAGACAAGCTGTATTCTTGGTTCATCCTTTCCTATAGAAGAAGGGTAGAGAGAGTTAACAGAGAACTTGAATAATAAATAGCCACATCCTACATTCTACCCACATCAGAAAATCTTTGTTCTACTAGAAATTGGAATGACATGGGAGGAGGGAGATAGGTTGCTATCAGATATCAAAGAGCAAATTAAACTTGCTATTTGTGTAATGGTTAATACTACACTGTAACTCAGGTAGACATTTTATTAAGTCTGAAGAAAGTAGAGAATGTAGTTAGCATAAATCTGTGGTTAAAAGACTCATGGAATATGGGAATCATGAACTCTGTCACTTGATGGTTGCTCATCTTGAATTAGCAGTCCATTTGTTACTACCAAATCATAGAATCAGCTGACATTTCACCTGTTTCAAGTTACCCACGTCCTTCTAATACAGCTTCTCAATAAGACTCATTTGATTTTGCTTTCATAAGACTCCCAGGGAAGAGATTTCATGACTTCCCTTGTTAGTGCTTTCATAACTGTCAGCCCACATCACCAGTAAATCTTTCCTGGTGTCTCTTAGGAAATCCCCTGAAAATTAATGAGTAACTAAATCTTGCTCCTGAGTGGGAGGGAAAGACAATGGAATATGAGTCTGCTGAACCAAAAGTGAATGGAGCCTCAGTTTGTTATTTGATGTCTGAGCTTCCAGAAGTAGTGAAGCAACTTCTGTAGGTGAATCAAAGACTAGGAGGAGATGTGGTTGGCCCTGAACCACCCCTTTGTTTCAGGGAGAGTCGAATGGAACTGCGCCAGGGAGTATTAATGTAAACAGAACCTCAGCTCACTCTGGAACCCTTTAGAAAATTGAAGACAGCCATGGATAGTGTATGCATCATTAAAAAATGTCATTTTAGAGAGATCTTAAGGAATACTCCCTCATTTTTAAATGTGTATTTTAATGACTGCTTTGAAATTATAACACATAGTTCAGAATAGAATGGCTTATTAAAAAGTCAGGTTGTTGAGTCAGGGTGGGGGCAGATGGGACTGTTTTAGAAATGGCTGCAGCGGTGACATTGTAAGTCATGGCCATTAAGGTAAGGAAAATAAGGAAATACTCCAATGTATCTTCAAATGGAAGCTACTCATAGGGGAGAAAAAGATCAGATATGAATAGAGATTGAAAATCAAGCTAAATCACTCCAATTTTCTTGCCTGGAAAATCCGATGGGCTGAGGAGCCTGGCAGGCTACAGTCCATGGAGCTGCAAAGAGTCAGACACAACTGAGTGACTGAGCATAAATTCAGATTATGTAACTCTCAGTAACTTGGTTAGTGGTGGAGAAGTGTTAAACAGCTATTTAAACACTCGAGAAAATTTCCAAGAGAATTATTGCACTTTCTAACCTGGGGCTTAAGGAATAATGGATTGGGCTAGGCCAGAAAAATTAGAGGGCAGAAGTTTAGTTTAGTAAAGAACTCTAGAATAATGCCAAGGGACGAGGATTTAAGCAGCCTTAATCCAAGCAGGGTTTTGGGTGGAGTGAGAAAAAAAGACAGGCAAGATCTAAGTGTCAAGAGCTTAGCTCTAGGGACTTCCCTGGTGGTCTAGTGGTTAAGACTCCGTGTTCCCAGGAGCAGCAGCTGGGGGCCCAGGTTTGATCCCTGGTAAGGAAACTGGAAGGAAAGTTGCTAAAGCTGAAACTCCAGTACTTTGGCCACCTCATGCGAAGGGTTGACTCACTGGAAAAGACTCTGATGCTGGAGGGATTGGGGGCAGGAGGAAAAGGGGATGACAGAGGATGGGATGGCTGGATGGCATCATTAACTCGATGGATGTGAGTCTGAGTCAACTCTGGGAGTTGGTGATGGACAGGGAGGCCTGGCATGCTGTAATTCATGGGGTCACAAAAAGAGTCGGACACGACTGAGCGACTAAATTGAACTGAACTGAAGGAAACTGGATCCCGCGTGCTGCAACTAAGACCTGGTTCAGCTAAAAAAAAAAAAGACAACTAATTTTTTAAATTATGTTTTTAATTGGACTATAATTGCTTTACAATGTTGTGTTATGAATCAGCTATAAGTATACATACATCCCTCTCTGTTGAATCTCCCTTCTTCTTCCCCATTCCATCCCTCTCAGTTCAGTTCAGTTCAGTTGCTGAGTTGTGTCTGATTCTTTGTGACCCCATGGACTGCAGCATGCCAAGCTTCCCTGTCCATCACCAACTCATAGAGCTTGCTCAAACTCAAGTCCATTGAGTTGGTGATGCCATCCAACCATTTCATCCTCTGTCGTCCTGTCTCTTCCTGCCTTCAATCTGGCATCATCAGGGTCTTTTCCAATGAGTCAGTACTTCGAATCAGGTGATCAAAGTATTGCAGTTTCAGCTTCAGCAACAGTCCTCCCAGTGAATATTCAGGACTGATTTCCTTTAGGATTGACTGGTTGGATCTCCTTGCAGTCCAAGGGATTCTCAAGAGTCTTCTCCATCCCCACAGTTCAAAAGCATCAATTCTTTGGTGCTCAGCTTTCTTTATAGTCCAACTCTCACATCCATACATAACTACTGGAAAAACCATAGCTTTGACTAGATGGACCATTGTTGGCAAAGAAATGTCTCTACTTTTTAATATGCAGTCTAGATTGGTCATAGCTTTTCTTCCAAAGAGCAAGCGTCTCTTAATTTCATGGCTGCCGTCACCATCTGCAGTGATTTTGGAGCCCAAGAAAATAAAGTCTGTCACTGTTTCCATTGTTTTCCCATCTATTTGCCATGAACTGATGGGACCAAATGCCATCATCTTAGTTTTCTGCATGCTGAGCTTTAAGCCAACTTTTCACTCTCCTCTTTCACTTTCATCACGAGGCTCTTAGTTCTTCTTTGCTTTTTGCCATAGTAGTGCTGTCATCTGCATATCTAAGTTTATTGATATTTCTCTCAGCAATCTTGATTCAAGCTTGTGCTTCATCCAGCCCAGCATTTTACATGATGTACTATGTATATAAGTTAAATAATCAGGGTGACCCATCTCTCTAGATCATCACAGAACACTGAGCTGAGCTCCCTCTGTTATACAGCAGGTTCCCACTAGCTGTTTTACACATGGTAGTTTATATATTTATATATATATTCCTGGTGGCGCAGTGGTAAAGAATCTGCTTGCCAATGCAGGAGACACAATAGATGCATGTTCGATCCCCATGTTGGGAAGATTTCCTGGAGTAGGAAATGGCAACCCACTCCAGTATTCTTGCCTAGAAAATTCCATGGACAGAGAAGCCTGGAGGCCTACACTTCATGGGGTTGCAAAGAGTTGGACATGACTGAGCACCACAAGTTTGCCATATAAAAAGCATAGCTCCAATTCAAGCCCTAGTCTTAGTAAAGGCAGTGAGGACAACAGCCCAAAGTTCTAAGTGGCAGAGAATCAGCACAGAAACAGACAAGCAGGAGAGAGCCACCTTGGGGCATGAGTGCCAAGTCACTCCAGTTGTGTCCAGCTCTTTTCAACCCTATGGACTGCGGGCCTCAGGGTCCTCTGGGCTTAAGGTGCTTTGGTGCAAATTAGTGAAAGTCACTCCTTCTCCCAGAAGGTGTTGCTCAATGTCAAGTCTCAAGGGCTGGTTCGAGTGAATTGTAGGCTGATGTCAGCTCCCAGCTACCAAGGCCCTCATGTGGCATCTGCTACACAAACGTGCACAGTGGCTTTCTGAAAGCAGTCGCATCAGTGTACCACTGCATCACTGGCTTTCATTCGGGGCCCCTATTGCATACTCACTGATTCAGAGTTTCTGGGGTAGGGTCCTGGAACCTGTATTTTATTCCTTACAGTAAAAACCTTTTATATGTGTGTGTGTGTATATATATATATAATGTATATAATTATATATATACACATATTATATATGTGTATATGTATATATATAAACTGCATTTTTTTGTGCAAAAGTAGTACCTGCCTATTGAAGTCAAAATGAAATAAAAGTATACATGAAGACAAAACCGAAAGCCTACCTTCTTTCTTCCCCTTTCTACCCCACTCCCAACTCCCTAGGTTTAGCCACTCCTTATAGTTTGGTTTGTGCATATAGAAATGTATTCATGTTATCTGTGTTAATGTCTCATATGGGATGTAAAAAGTTGTGAAATAGTATTCACAAAGTTGGAGGAAGGCCTGGCAACCCACTCCAGTATTCTTGCTGGCAGAATCCCCACGGACAGAGAAGCCTGGCAGGCTGCAGTACATAGGGTCGCACAGAGCTGGACATGACTGAAATGACTTAGCCCTCATTCATCAAGTTTCTCTATGAATTTTCCACTCCTTTCATCATGAAGAGAAGTTTTGCCTTCTTGGAACTCAGGTTTTTGGTTGTGGAAGTGAAGAAAATGAGTTAAAAGAAACAGAACTGGAAGGAGCCTGAGATGATTGTATCAGTCAGAATCCTGGTGGGAAACAGATGGCACACTCAGGCTGGGGCGCTGAAAAAAGCTTCATTGAAGGATTGTTTACAGAGGGGCGAGCAGGGTTTAAAGGAGCTACCCAGAGGTGCGGAAGTACCCCAGGGCTGTTAACACCTGTGAGCTGCTACCTCCTCCAGCCTCCTGTGGCACGGAGAGGGGGCTGCCGCTGGGGCTGCTGGAACCCAGGCTGACAACTCAGCAGGGAGGGATCCCAGGGGGAAAAGAACTTGACCTCTCTCTCCTCCCTTCCTTCTACTTCCTGCCAAGGCTCCCCACTGGCCCCACTCAGTTGGAAGCCAGAAGACAAAGGGGCCTGGTGATATCATCCATTTAGGTCAGCCTCAGAGCAGGCCACAAAGCAGGATAGCGGAGGAGGCTGGAGAGTCTACTGGGGAATGTCCAGCACAACATGTTTCTGAAAACATAGATCTTAGCAGGCAGGAAGAGGAGTGGGAAACACTGCCAGAGCCCTGCAGACAAAGGAAAAGAGGGGTTGGGGTATTTAGAGAAAGCAGAAGATCCTTGAATGACAGATCTCTATGCTATTGCTGCAGCTGCTGGGGTGTGTGTGTGTGTGTGTGTGTGTGTGTGTGTGCGTGTGTGTGTGTGTGTGTGAGAGAGAGAGAGAGAGAGAGAGAGAGAGAGAGAGAGAGAGAGAGAGAAAGTGAGAATCACTCAGTCGTGTCACTTTTTGCGACTCCATGGACTATACAGTCCACAGAATTCTCCAGGCCAGAACACTGGAGTGGGTAGCATTTACCTTCTCTGGGGGATCTTCCCAACCCAGGGATTGAACCCAGGTCTCCACAATGCAAGCAGATTCTTTACCAGCTGAGCTGTCAGTGAAGTCCAAGAGAGGTAAAAGATTTTTAAAGAAACTTGCTGCAGATAATAAATTGAATGCTCTTAAATGGTTACATGACACTTCCCTAAAGAGTGTGTTTATTTTTCAAATCTTTTGGATTTGTTGGAATACTGGTTTATTTTTCTCCATTTTCCCTTTCTCCTTGTTTAGAACTGTATAGACATTTTTATACAAGGAGGTTCATAATGGCATATTCTTAGGTTCAGACAGAAAAGACTAGAAAGAGACATTATACAAAAATGCTCACTGATTTAATTTCTAGAGAGTGGGGTTATAGCTGATTTTTATTTCTTATTCTGTGAATTTTAGCATTTTCCAAACTTTTGGCCATGAACATGCATTATTTTGTAGTAGCTCAGACTTGGGTCTAGGTCCTTTTTTTTTTCTTTATCTGTACTCTCCCTAGGTAATCTTATCCATTCTCATGAGCATAAATATCATCTATATGCTGAAAAGTCCCATATTTAAATTTGTAGCCCTGGCTTCTCTCCTGAGAGACTTATATGCCAGCTGCTCCCTGACATCACCCCTGGGTTGTCTAATAGACAATCTCAAAGTCAACCTGTCTGCAACAGAGGACTTGACTTACCCCTTCTCCCTCTAATTGCCTGACCTCTACTTCCTCAGGCCTGGAGGTTTAAAAATCATATTTTACATAGTCAATCCACATGGTACAAAATGTAAAAGGTACAAAAGGTTAATTGTTATAAAAGATGTGCCTGTCTTAGCCCAGGTTTTCTTTCTCTGTTCCTTATCTATCCAGTTTTTCCACCCTAAAACATTGTCTGAGGTTTTCATCTTCTTTATGCATGCAAATATATGTGAATAAACATTTAAACATTTTATATAATAGCATTTTTTTATCCACTGCTCAACATCTTGCATTTTCTCTTAACAACCCCTCTTGGAGATATTTCTTTACCAGTATAGATACAGCTGTTCGTTCTTTTTAATACCTACATAGATAGCACCGTGGGCTTCCCAGGTGGCGCCAGGAGTAAAGAACCCACTTGCCAATATAGGAGTCCTGAGAGTCGTGGATTCCATCCCTGACTCAGGAAGATCCCCTGGAGAAGGGCACGGCAACCCACCCCAGTATTCCTGCCTGGAGAATCCCATGGACACAGGAGTCTGGCAGGCTACAATCCATAGGGTTGGATGTGACTGAAGCTACTTAGCAGGCAGGCAGCATTCCATTATGTGAATAGGGTTAAGTTGTTTTGAACAAGACCTTATCTTGAGGCTAGACAATTTGCATTCCAGTTAACATTATGGGCAATAAAAATTATACTGTATCAGGCTTACTATTATACAACTGTTTTTTTCACCCACCAATATATTGTGGGCATTCACCTATATTGGGGCACACAGAACTACCACCGTTTTTTTAACCACAGCCTTCACATTTTATAATATGGATGCACCATAATCCACCCAACTGCACCTTTGTTTATGAGCACTCAGTTCTCTCCAGCCTTTTGCTTTCATAAGCAACGGTGTGATGGACATCTTCCTCTAATTCCCTGGGGCAGTGTTCACCACATCTTATAGCTTTTTCTCTAGAGAACACAGCCAGCCTGCGCTTCACAGTTTCCCCTCTATCATCCTAGTACAGACACAAGAGTAAATCAGGAGCAAAGAGCCCTCACTGCACTAAGAATTGTAGGACTGAGCAAACAGAGAAACAATCCCAACATCACGGTCACTAGAAGCAGACATTTTGAGGAAATGTCTTGGTAAAAAGCAAAGTTATTTCAGAAATCCATTGATGAAGACTTTGAATTTGTTCAAAGCTTTAACAAATTTTGGGTAGCAAAACAAATTTTGCTTTTGGGTAAAAAGCAAAGCAGGAATTGATTAATTATTTTCTACAATTGTTCTGGTGTTGGCCAGTACAATTCAAGAAGGTAATCATTTCAAAGAAGAAATAATCAGCAGAAACTCATCTAATGCAGAAAAGAAAAGAGAACTAGACCAGAGCAGATTCCACTCCCCACTCAACATCTGCTGAAAGGATTTACTAAATCCTAGTGAGAAAAAAATGGAAGTTAAAGTTGAATCCTAAATACACACACATATATATTTTTCTCCCCTAAAACTGACTATATTGCAAATCGTATATGGGTCTTATTTTCTGGATTCTCAATTAATCCTATAAGTTATCTTTAATATAATCCCAAGTTAATTCTCATAAATAATCTTATGAGAGTGGGAACACAAGCAATCCTAATTGACAAATGGAGGTCTGGGCATTTTAGATCAACCGCATGCCTTTGGAAGTGGTGTCTTTATAAGACATGTTGCTTTCTGTCAATGGCAGGCATTTTCCATAGGCTGTCAGCTTTGAAAAGGTCTGGTAGTGGTGTTAACTCTCAGTATAGGCAGACTGGAATTCAAAGACATACAATCAATTTGTTAGTGGGAGGGTTCTGGAATGCCCAGAGGGCTATGGTGTAGGGGAAAATGCTAGGGCATTGAGATGGTTGAAAAATAATTGGAAAGGCTGATTTGACTTTAATGTACCTATTTGGGATACCTTACTTTCCCAGGTTAATAACAGTATTGGACTCAGATGTTGAGGAAGGAGGACATTAAATAGCTCTAATTTTAAATGTTGGAGTACTTCACGTATAAGAGCCTTGCTGGAATATACTTAGTGGCTTATTTTATTTTATGGTATAGTACTTTCTGGAAGACTATGAGAAAAGCAAGATTTTGATTTTCAGCCTTGAAATAACTATTACAGTTATATACCATACAGATATACCATACATATACCATACAGATACTGTAGAAGATAAACACATATTCCACCACCTCCTCTTTTATTATAAAACCCCAAATTTCTGTCGATAATTAATCTTTTTCCACTCTACCTTATGCTTCATGAAACCAGTCACAGGTAATTCTGTTTCTGTTGCTACTGATTGGTTTAGGGGTATCTATGTGATTTGGTTCTGAGCCGTGAGATCTGAGGAGACACTGGCTGGGACATTTGAGTCAGGTTTCTTTCTTCTTAAAAAGAGACACAGGAAGAGCAGATATATTGTTGTATATGGCAGCCATCCTGCAACCATGTGGCAGCTCACCTGAAGACAAAGTTGACACGAGGGAACGGCAGAGCGCAGAGCTAGGAAATGGCTGTGTCCCGGATGGGACACTGAGCAACTGAATGGAGTAGCCCTGGCGCTGTCTGTCTGTTGATTTCCTATTCTGTGAGATAATAAATGTTCATCGTTTAAGGCAGTCCAGACAAGCTTTCTGTTGCCTGCAGTTAAAGGCCAATGATCTGATATACTTTCCTGAAGAGTCCCTTCAAATCACTTCACGGCAGTGTCTCGACAGGAAGTGAAATGAAGGAAATGAAAGGTCTTCTTTGGGCCCTGCTACAAAATTGCAAATGTGAGTGAAAAGGACTTCCATTATTTGCTAGGAAAAGCCTCAACACGTTTCCATAAATTTTAGAATTCTAAAGACAACTGTATGTGTGTGTTATGTATTCATGATTTTAAATCTAATGAGAGCTCTCTTCCTACTTTTGTTTTATCAGTGTAAGTGAATATTTCAAAGCCACTGAAGTTATTATTTCTTGAAAGGGCACTAGATGAAGGAAGGAAAATAGCTAATGTCAGTGAGTGCTCACTAAGCCCTGGGCATGCTAAGTACTTTATGTAAGTTACCTTCATTGTTCTTCAAAACAAACCTATGAAGTAGGTTCTGTTATCATTCTCATTTTTTCCAGGAAAGACATTATGGCTGAGAGACTATATATAAGTTGGCTAAATTCACAATTAAGTAGGAAAAACTGAGGTCTGAACCTGGAGCCTCTCTGACTCCAAACCCAGACACTGAAGTCTTTCATGGGGCACAAGGACATGTTGGCCACTTTCCAGAATCTTCCTTTGGCTGTTTTCCTTCACAGACCCAGAAGCAATGTCTGGAGGTTCCCTTGTTAGTTATGCAAACAGTCAATCTGGTTACACAATAAAGGAGAGAGGCCAATTCTGGCACTAATTTTAGGGCAAACCACAGATGTCTTTGATGTTTTCATTGTACATGAGAACAGAGCCAGTGATCTGACAGCTGCTGGCAGCTCTGATCAAATATGCAGAATATTAAGGCAGCTTTATCTCAGTGCCTAATTACAGCTGGCACAGAGGAAATTTATTTTGCAAACGGGAGATGTCAAATGGTATAAATGCAATATATAACCAAATATGATTGCCTCATTCTATTTTCTCAGGGCTGTCCAATTACAGAGCACTTTTGGGGAAAGTGTTTATTAAATGATGTTCCTCTCAACTTGCATAACCCAACTTTGTGTTAAAAATTATCGTAACAGCCCAACTGCCTTATTGTCTTATACTTCAATTTATTTTTTTCAAATATAAAACACATCCAGCACTTAATTTCAAAAGCAAATGTAATTATGACATTCTTGTCTAGTCCAGATTTTTACACCCAAGTCACCAATGTAATAGTAATAGGGCCATAATTTAATGTCTTTTACTATCAAAATTTTTTTTCGTATTTTGTAATGACAGAGAAACAGCTTTATAATACCAATAAGGGACAAAGAGCTAATAATTGGCTAACAAATACCCATAATCATAGCTGGAAGAGACTCACAAACGTGCTTCACATGTTTGGCCAAAGATGCTGCAAGCTGTGTGAGGCTGGAACAAATGTGCCTAGATTTCCTTCACGGAGGGGCTTGCAGGCCAGCTGTGGGAGAGCCCTCGAGCCATTTGCTCCTTCAGGGTCCATCTCAGCAGTAGAGACCTCCAGGTTGACGCTGTGCCGTTTCACAGACTGAGTGAAGCAGCGGTACAGAGGCTGGGCACTCAGCCTGGGATGGGAACTGGAGGGGCAAGTCTCTCAACCTTCCTCCTTCCCTTTCGTTTCAGTATTGCTCTCTCATAAACATCTTTCATCCTAGATTCCATCTCCACATTTCTCAGCATCTGTTTTTTGATAACCCAGCCTGTGACATGGTGTAAAGTGAATCACCTTGAAAGAGTTTTTCTTTTGGCTGGACGGGGTGATCTTTCAGCCACTTTTAGAGAGTAGACTACATGCTGCGTTGACATCCATCGATGACTTTCATTGTTAAATTGCCACATTAAAATTTATCAATCAGTTTTACATCAGAATTTAATTTTTCTCAATACACTGAAATGCACTGCTAAAACAGTATATCTTTTTCTTTTTTAAAAACTCTTTCTTGACTTCCATGGAACATCTGACATCCTAAGCTTCTCTCTCCTTAAACCTTTTCCCTTTCATTTAAAAGAAGAAATATACTTCTGACTGCTCCTTTATAATCTGGGCTTGCTGCCTGCCTTACAATGCTGTACCTCAAGTTTCTACTCTTGACCTTTGCTCTTCTCCCCGCACTCACTTCTCCCAGAACCCATGGCTTCAACATCTGCTTAGATAATGGTTGTATCCATTTTCAAGTTTATCATTCAGGCCTTGCTGCTGAGCTCCAGAGCCATATAGCTTCCCCAAACAAAAATACCCCCAAATGGAATGTTTTGTCTCCACATCCTTCTTTCCTAAATACCCCAAAATGTAAATAACCAACAATGGTTACATATTCATCCTCTAAAAGTCCAGTATCCAGAAATAGTACCACTACTCACTCACCCTGTGATGTTAGCTTGAAAATGGGAAACAGCGTAGACTTCCTCCCACAAACTCTCTCAATCCAAGCAGTCCTGAGACGTTAGATTCTCCTTTTTAATCAGCTTGAGTCATTTCACCTCCTTCTTTCCACTGTCTTTCATCCCTTCTTTCATGGGTGACTTTAAGTCTCCAAGACTGTCCTATAACCCCTTTTCCTTAAACATCCTTTCTTTCTCTACCATCTGATCAAGCTATGTACTGCTGAAAATCTCAGGCAGCCAGCTTAAACACACATGGTTCTCAATCAAAAGTGAAAGTCGCCTAGTCGTGTCCAACTCTTTGTGACCCCTTGGACTAAACAGTCCATGGAATTCTCTAGGCCAGAATACTGGAGTGAGTAGA
>SJYC01135749.1:0-33184 GCA_006408675.1 Madoqua kirkii
TTTTTTTTCTAAAAACTTGAGTAGTGTTTTCTTGATTTAAATATATCATGCACATCTTTCAATAATGTTAATAATTCCATAAGATTATTTTAGAGGCTGCATGGTATTCCATTTATGAATGTGTTGGATTCCTGTTGTGGACATTAAAATTTTTCCAACATTTTGCTATTATAAACAACAGAGCTGTAAAGTAATTAGAATTTAAATTTCCTAATTGACCATTGGCTTTTTCAAATTACAATTTAGATTATGAAATTAAGTTTGGGCATGCTTTGCTTTTATAAAATAGTTGTACAAAGAAGAGTTGTTTTTAAAGTGCTCTGAAAGAAATATATAATGTTCTTTTTAATTTTCAAGGGAATTAAATGTAGCAAAGGAAAATAAACTGATGTAAATATGTATCAGAAGAAAATAATTATAAAGGAAATTGGTATGGCCATCAAAAAGAAAGCGTGGAAACTGTTTTTAGTGAGGACAGAGACTATGTTTCCCAGTGAGATTCCTTTGCTTTAATAATTTTTTCAATGTTTTCCCCAAGGCACATAAAAATGTGATCAACTCTTCAAAATGATCTAGGAGTTGATCAATCTTGTAAATAATTGCAACCATAGTTAAGTCAAACTTGCTTTTGATTGTGTAGAGTAAATTTTTTACATATCTCTATTAAAGCTTTTGCTTAATTTAGAAGCAGTCTTTGGAGCCAGACAACATATTGTAGACTCTCTTTTTCTGGCTGATCATTACCCTTTTCCTCAGAATTCTTACTAACTACACTCTGTGCTAGGTGCCATTGTCAGAATCTCGTGGGCAAATATTTGATATTCCTCCTGCCCAGTGAAGATGTCACAGACTACTGAGAGAACTATTTCTGGCCTGTCTGAACAAGGCTAGCGTCTTGATCCAGCACAAAAGGAATGTAGGAGCCCAATGATAAAGGGGTGGTCTTGTTCAGACAGCAGATCCCTCCAAAGTGTTTAGAAAATTACTCATAACTCTGATCACCAAGACATCTGGGCCAGATGTAGATACATTTCACCAGTCTCAGCTCCCATTTTCCATTGCAAATATCTTTCATTCTAAAATAAAATAATAGATAATATGCTAAGCTGCTGCTAAGTCACTTCAGTCATGTCCGACTCTGTGCAACCCCAAAGATGGCAGCCCACCAGGCTCCCCCGTCCCTGGGATTCTCCAGGCAAGAACACTGGAGTGGATTGCCATTTCCTTCTCCAATGCACAAAAAGTGAAAAGTGAAAGTGAAGTCACTCAGTCGTGCCCGACTCTTCGTGACACCATGGACTGCAGCCCACCAGGCTCCTCCATCCATGGGATTTTCCAGGCAAGAGTACTGGAGTGGGGTGCCATTGCCTTCTCTGATAGATAATATAGCCTAGTCCCATACATAATTTTACAAGATAACCTTTTAAGTATAACAAAGAAAAGTGAAAGTGTTAGTCACTCAGTCCTGTCTGACTCTTTGTAACCCCAGGAACTGTAGTCCAGCAGGTTCCTCTGTTCATGGAGATCCTCTACGCAAGAATCCTGGAGTGGGTAGCCATGCCCTCCTTCAGGGGATCTTCCCAACCAACAGGTTGAACCCAGGTCTCCTGCACTGCAGGCGAATTCTTTACCGTCTGAATGAGGGAAGTCCTAAGTATACCATAAAGGAGAAATGAAAAGACAGTAATTTATAGTAAATATGTACTGTAGTCAGATGGTGACACAGAATCACTGTGTCTGTGACAGCTGCAGATGCAGGCTGAGCCTGAGATGATATATTAATGGCTCGAATACACACGTGGCATTGCCAGTGAGAAAGCAACTTTCCAAAATAATAAACAATTCTGAGTGAAGTTACGACTGAGAAAATGTCCAGTCTTCCTTACATTTATGTGGTAGCTGCATTCCTAGAAAATTCAGTGCATTTAAAACAATTTAAAAATACTCTGTTTTACATGTAAAATGAAGCTAAGTTTTAGGCTCAGATCATTGTAAACAGTTTTTTCACCTACGAATGGCATTCAAAGCTATCTCTGACATGGACAGTTCTTTGTCTGCATGACTGACACAGGTTGTTGGATTTCCCTAATCCCAGAACCCTGACCAGTTATACCCTTTCTATTGTGTGAATCAGAAACACCCACAAAATTACAAAGTGTCCCCTTCAGTTCAGTTCAGTTCAGTCGCTCAGTCGTGTCTGACTCTTTGTGACCCCATGAATCACACCACACCAGGCTTCCCCGTCCATCACCATCTCCCAGAGTTCACTCAGACTCACGTCCATTGAGTCCGTGATGCCATCCAGCCATCTTATCCTCTGTTGTCCCCTTCTCCTCCTGCCCCCAATCCCTCCCAGCATCAGAGTCTTTTCCAATGAGTCAACTCTTCACATGAGGTGGCCAAAGTACTGGAGTTTCAGCTTCAGCATCATTCCTTCCAAAGAAATCCCAAGGTTGATCTCCTTCAGAATGGACTGGTTGGATCTCCTTGCAGTCCAAGGGACTCTCAAGAGTCTTCTTCAACACCACAGTTCAAAAGCATCAGTTCTTCAGTGCTCAGCCTTCTTCACAGTCCAACTCTCACATCCATACATGGCCACAGGAAAAATCATAGCCTTGATTAGACGGACCTTTGTTGGCAAAGTAATGTCTCTGCTTTTTAATATGCTATCTAGGTTGCTCATAACTTTCCTTCCAAGGAAGTTAGGAGGGTGTATTTCCCCTATTTCATCCCAACCACTGCTTTAACAGATTCTCTCTTTTTGACCCAGAAGGATTTCCCAATGAAGTAGAGACAAATAGGTTAACCTGAGTTATGTCATGATTTTTCAAAAACTGTGGTAAAAATACATATAATACAATTTGCAATTTTAACTCTTTTTAGTGTATAGTTAAGTGATATCGAATACATTTACATTGTACAACCATCACCAGCATCCATCTTTATAATTTTTCACATTTCTGCCTGATTTTTAAAAAGGAATCATGTAGTGTTTTCTTTCTTTCTTTTTTATTTTTCAGGTCTTCCCAATAGTGCCTATCTTGGACATTGGTCTGTTTCTTGGTTCTGATCAGGCCAGATCTGTGACTCAGGTTTTTGTCGAGTTGGCCATGTGTTGACCTCTGCCTGCGCTGACCACACTCCTACCCCCACCCTGTGGCAACCACACATCTCCCCCGCTCCCACAGGCCGAGGTCTCCAGGGCTCTGCTGCTGCGTCTAAGGCTGAGTAACTATTATTTCTCATTAATCTCCACCCTAGGAAATTCACTTCTCCTTTGTTGTTGCTCAGTCACTAAGTTGTGTCTGACTCTGTGACCCAGCATGCCAGGCTTCCCTGTCCGTCACTGTCTCCTGGAGTTTGCTCAGACCCATGTCCATTGAGTTGATGATGCCATCCAACCATCTCATTCTCTCTCACCCCCTTTATCTCCTGCCCTCAATCTTTCCCAGCATCAGGGTCTTTTCCAATGAGTTGGCTCTTTGCACCAGGTGGCCAAAGTAATGGAACTTCAGCTTCAGCATCAGCCCTTCCAATGAATATTCAGAGTTGATTTCCTTAAGGACTGACTGGTTTGATCTTCTTGTTGTCCAAGGAACTCTCAAGAGTCTTCTCCAGCGCCACACTTTGAAAGCATCAATTCTTTGGCGCACAGCCTTCTTTATTGTCTAAGACTCACATCCATACATGACTACTGAAAAAACCATAGCTTTCACTATACAGACTTTTGTAGGCAAAGTGATGTCTCTATTTTTTAATATTTCAATTGGTTTTATCATTTTAGACCTCTTTATATGCAACCTTATATCCCTGGTTTGTTGTTTATACCTGCATAACTTAAATCCCATCTTGTTAGGCTGCATAGTTGTTAGATTATGGCAACTTGGGCATGACGGGAAGAACACCAGCTGTGGAGTCAGAAGATGTGAGTGTTAACTCCAGTTCTGTCATGTACTAGCTGACAGAGAGGGCAAGAGCCTTCGATGCTCTGAAATTATTCCCTCATCTGAAAACAATGGAGCTGGTCACCAGATACTCTATAACTTCAAAATTACAAGTTTCTAAATTAATTCCTTTTTTTATTTTTAATTGGAGAATAATTGCTTTGCAATGTTGTGTTGGTTTCTGCTGTACAAAAATGTCTAAATTAATTTCTGTGAAAATAGTATCTGCTTTCCTTGCTTCACAGGACTGTTGGGTCAAATGTAAATGAAAATCATAAACATGTAGGCATCATAAGACAGCCCAGAGTGAAATAAAATATGCTTAAACATGCTTTTTAAATGACAAAATACAATGAAATAAATGACTAATTAAGATTCTAAAAGCATAAGGGTGGATAATGCAACCTGGAAACTGGGGTATGGTTTGTTTTATTTAGTGGGGATCTGGTGCTCAATGAGTGTTTGTTAAAAGAACGTAGGTGCTCTAGAAAAGTTATGTGAAATCTCAATTTTAAGGTTTTTAGGAGACTGGGACTCAGATAATTAGCATAAGAATAAGTTGGAAGTCCACGGAGAAGTGAGTCCTGGAGTGTGAGCAGAAGTGTGAGGTGGACCTATGCTGGCTGTTGTGAGAACACAGCTTGTCTTTATTGGCCTTGAGGAGTATTATCCTAAAAGTGGGCCTGACAGGGATATTTTTCTATGAAAAGAGAGGCTACCACCTGAAGGAGCTGAGATAGGAGAGCTGAGGAGTGACGTGTCATGGATGTCCCACTTCCATTTACGGAGCCCTTGCAATGTTTGATGCTGGATGTTTAAGTCATAGACCTGGCTGGTGCTGTGCTGAGCCATATGAGAGTCTGAGGCAAAAGGAAGAATATGTGCTACATGCTGTCTATAACTGCTTAATGGTTGTACGCAGTTTTTCAAACTGGTTAATAGCTTTAGTGAAAATGTTGTCAATGAGTTTGCCTCCATTAAAGCCCACAAAGTAAAATGAAAATGAATTCTAGCTTTGGTATAAATAAAATATTTAAACTTAAAATAATGTGTTGTAAGTAGTTACTGTCGGGAGCTAGCGTGAGGAATCCCACTCGTGATAAGGTCATGTGGCAGAGAACTGATGTGCAAGATCGAGTCAGATCTCAGGTTTTCCCCCTGGTATCTCCTAAGCATGTACTCCAAAATATAAGAATATGCCTGCCTTATTGTATTGTACTTTTCCACTCTCCTGACACACTCTGGACAAAGTCATCTCAAGGCTTTAGTTTTCTGCATTTGAAAGGGTGTTTCAATTAAAAAACCCCTCTGATGGCTTTCCAGCCTGCCTGCAGGATTCGTACAGCTGCACATGTGATTGTTTGAGGCCTCCAGACCTTGGAGGCACAGGAAGCTTAAAACATTCTAGGAATGTAGGGGCTTCTGAGGAGTCAAAATCATTAGAATAGGACTGATTAAGGGTTTCATTTGTTGAGCCAATACTTGCTGCCAAATTTTCATATCTTCTATTTGTTGATATAGTTGGTATATAGAAAAACCAAGTAGCAACATTAGATCTTTGAGTTAAGTACCTTCTTTGTTATAACACACTGTGCCTTTATTCTATAGAGATGTAACTTTAGTGCTTTAAGGAGATGCAGATTAAAGAAAAACACTTCAGAGGAAATGAGATTAACATTCATTTAGAAAGAGAGCCAAAAAAGTGTTAGCAAGCCTCCTGGCCAGAAGATACTGTAAATCACCTGAGACCTTTTGTATACAAGCAGATGTACAGAAAGGGTCAGGACTGCTGCCCCTGCATAGCTCTGCATAGTCCATTATGTACAACTTGGGGTATATAAGCTGATTTTGAAAAATAGATTTTGGAGTCTTGCACCGATGCTGGGCTTCCCCATGTCATTCTTTTCTCTCCCTTTTCGGCTGAATTCCCTTGGAACGTGAACGTGGAGGCTCACCATGTCTACTTACTTGTCCCGGCTTCTAAGATCCCTAAGAAAGAGAGCCCGAGGCGGGGCACTCTCGATATTCAAATGGGTGCCAGTGGCCTAACGTAGATGGTGCAAGTTCCTTTTCTGGAACTTTATTGGTTTTCCACGTAGACCAAGTTAATCAACCTCTTTTCTCCACTAAATTTTCCTACTACATATTTCTTCCTAATCTAATCTTATATTAAAAAATAAATAAGTTTTCCCTCGCCAATGCCGTCCCCGCTTCGAATTTCCTGGATCCACTGGGGCTGGACCCTGGTAAGTTACAGCTACTTTTCAATTTTTAAAAATTTCTTAACTACTTTAAAGGCTTCCTGGTGGCTCAGATGGTAAAGAATCTGCCTACAATGAGGGAGACCTGGATTCCATTCCTGGGTTGGGAAGATCCTCTGGAGAAGGGAATGGCTACCCACTCCAGTATTCTTGCCTGGAGAATTCCATGGACAGAGCAGCCTGGTGGGCTACTTTTAATGTTCTGGAAAAAATTACATGTATAGAAGGTATTATTATGTAACCCTGATGGCAAGTGAACAGAAAAACAGATATAAAAGCATTTATATTGGGGTGCACAACTTTCCCTTTTGTCTTAGCACCCCAGTGTAGCTTGGCGTAGCCTTCTTAGATTTTGTTTTCATTTAAAACTTTATTATTTTGTTCACCATACATTTTTTGGCGTTATGTTAGATACTTTAAAATATTTGCATTAAAATAACGTTAATCTTAATTACCGAGTTTTGGTTTCCCCGTAAATTCTGTGCCTTAGGTGAGCATTTTGTTGCTATACCCTAGGACTGGCCTTGGTCCCAAGCCTCAGTCCCAAGCAGCAATAATACAGATGGGCCGTGGGAGCCATCATCTTGCTCTCTGTGCTGGAGGAGACATCCAAATCCTGCTAATTTCCCCTCAGTCCAAGTGAGTCCAGGAAGTCACGTGTCACAGGCAGGTAAAGCATGAGCTTTAGGGTTAAACAGACTTGGAATCATACCCTGCCTTGCTTCTTTACCAGCAGAGCTATTAACCAATCTGAGCCTGTTTTCTCATATCTAAAAGGGGTAAATAATTTTTCAGTGACAGAGATAATTAAATGAGATAGCTTATGTAAAGCATCTGGACTTGACAAATGTTAGCTTGTCCTCTTTTCTATTTTTTTTTTAAGTATTTATTTATTTGGCTGTACCATATCTTAATTTATTTATTTGGTTCTGGCATTTAGGATCTTTAGTTGCAGCATGTGAGATCTAGTTCCCTGAGCAGGGTTCGAATTTGGGCCCCTTGTGTTGGGAATGCAGAGTCTTAGCTAGCTGCTGGGCCACCAGGGAAGTCCCTCTATTTTAGAGATAAGTGAATTTACTTACAAACGTGGAGCTGCTCAAAGATGTGATCCCAGAAGTGCCAGTGTCCAGATTTGCATCCAGGTGTAGTGAGCGTAAATCCTGTGCTGGTTTCACAAATGGCACTCAGTGATTCTAGCTGCAGCCAGGCTGTGTCTTTCTAGGGATATATGTAATTCCTAGTTAAACTGCCTGAGAGAACTTGGACTAGCAGCTCTAGAACAGAGGCGTGATGAACCTGCCTGATTTTATTTGAGAGAAAATAAATTTCACAATTAGAACAATCCCAATATATATTTGGGGGCTTCCCAGGTGGCTCAGTGGTAAAGAGTCTGCCTGCCAACGCTGTAGTGCATGTTGCTAAGTCGCTTCAGTCGTATCTGATTCTTTCCAACCTTATGGACTGTTGCCCACCAGTCTCCTCTGTCCATGGAATTTCCCAGGCAAGAATGCTGGAATAGGTTGCCAGGCCCTCCTCCAGAGGATCTTCCCAACCCAGGGATTGAACCTGTGTCTTTTACATCTGCATTGGCAGGAGGATTCTCTACCACTAGCGCCACCTGGGACACAAATGCAGAAGTTGCAGATTCAGTCTCTGGGTCAGGAAGATCCTCTGGGGGAGGACAAGGGTACCCACTCCAGCATTCTTGCCTGGGAAATCCCATGGACAGAGGAGCCTGGTGGACTACAGTCCATGGGGCTGCAGAGTCAGATGTGACTGAAGTGACTTAACATGGCAGTAATGTTAAAAAGATCGATATTTCTGATACCACAAAGTTACCACAGTTTTTACTAATTTGACCTCAAGAATATAAAAGAGGTTAAGAGCAAAATTTGTTTGTAAGGAGAAAAACTAGTTGATTACACACTTAGAAAAAGAGGAATAACACATTTTTCATTTGCAACAGCAATAAATAGAACAAAAGCTTTTGTTTGTTTCCCAGCTAGGATATTAAAGACAATATTTGATATATAATGGCATATACTTCTTTCTTGATCTCCTTCTTAACACCTCTTCCTCAAAAATTAATGTTTTCCAGTCATTCTGCTGAGATGATAGTATTTCTTTATTCTTTTATATTGATCTGTCTCCTTATAACTAGAAGAGAAGTAGACGTGGGTATAATTGTTCCACCTCTTTCCAGGAAGTGGCTTTCCCCATCTATACGGCTACTACAGAAAAGGGCATGATCTTATATAGCTGCTGTCTTATCTCAATTAATTGATCTGGGGGTGGGATCTCCACAGAGATGAGTCAAAGTCTTCTGAACTTTTTCCTGATGGAGAAAACTTCAGATGCAATAACTGGAAACTGTTGGTGGCTGTTATGCAAAAAGATATGGTGAGGTCCTCACCTCCAGTACCTCACAATGTGACCTTATTTGGAAATAGGGTCTATACAGAGATAATCAACTTAAAATAAGATCCTTAGGGTGGGCCCTAATCAATATGGTAGATGTCCCTTTAAAACAGGACATTTGGACACAGAGAAAGACATGAATAGAAGGAAGACGATGTGAATTCATGCAAGGAGAAGATGGCCATATGACTAGAGAGATGTGTCTCCAAGCCACGGAACACCAAGGACTGCCAGCAAACACTGGAAGCTGGATGGGGCAAGGAAGGATTGTCTCCTGGAGCTGTCAGATCCAGCATGACCCTGCCAGCACCTTGATTTTGAGCTTCTAACCTCCAGGACTGTGAGAACATACCTTTCTACTGTTTTCAGTCATCTGGTTTGGGGCATGTTGTTATGGAAGCTCTGGGAAATAACACAGTGGTGTTTTCCATCGTGTGGAGAGACCAAGTGAGAGAGCATGCTGTATTTTGCAGAAAGAGTTGCAAGAGTCAGAGTCTGATTGTTGGTTTTGAGTCCTTTCTAAGGCTTAACTGCATGGCTGACCTTTCCTGTGTTAGTCATATTCAATCTTTCCTTGGATTCCATGAATTAATTATCTCCTCCCCCTCCCACTTTGGTTTATGTTAATTGAGTTGGGTTTCTGGCCCTTGTGATGAGACAGTAACTGATGAAGAAGAATCCTGAGTATTCAAGGAGCTCAGGAATGTGATGTGTTTTAACGCAGATATCAAACTTCTTCGTGTTCCTTTCTAACACTATAAAACACTCATATACTTGATTCCCTCACATAAGATAGGGAAAAAAAATTTACTGGCAGAAAATATGACTTTATTATATGGCTTCAGTCCCTGCATTTGGAAGATCCCCTGGAGGAAGGCATGGCAACTCACTCTAGTATTCCTGCCTAGAGAATCCCATGGATGGAGGAGCCTGACAGAAGAGTCCATAGGATTACATGGAGTTGGACATGACTGAAGAGACTTAGCATGCACGCAGGCAGGTCTCATACATCTGCTTTGTGTATTTGCTTTTTGTTCCTTCACGTTGTCTTTTTGTTTGCTTGTCTTTGCTTTGTCATGTGGCTTGCAGGATCTCAGTTCCTTGATCAGAGATTGAACCCAGGTCATGGCCCTGAAAGTGCCGAATCCTAAATACTAGGCCGCCAGGGAACTCCTCTTCATATTGTCTTTAAACTATCAATTATAGCTGCCAAAACCTAAGCAAAAATATGGGAGAAATAAAACTTTATTCAATGATCGAATACCTGAGTCACGTATTGAGGTAGGTTACAGTTGTGAATGAGGCTAAATTGTTATCTTCAAGGAGTTTATAGTCTAATGACGGGGTGGAGGAGGAAGCAGGCAATTGAAACACAGTAAGTGCTTTGACTTGAGTGCCACGTAAAACTTTGGGTCACATAGTCAGTGTGGAGAGAAGAGAGGTTTTCCTTGAAGAGGAGCCATCCACGTTGTGGCCTGAATGTGCATAGATTTAGCTAAATTCAGGAACACGGATATAGGTGGAGGGAGCAGGCATTCTAGACTGAGATAAAAAAACTGTCAGAAAACTGTGGAGCCAAGAGAGAATCTAGAAATTCAAGCAACGCAGAATGGCTAGATTATATAGAGTACAAGAAATAACTTGGACTGTATCAAGAAATGCTTTTTAAGCCACACAAGAATTTGGCTATAGACTGAGGGCAATGGGGAGCAGATTTTGAGCAGATGGTAAGCAAAAAACATTTGCGTTTTTAAAAATGCTTAGAAGTCCAGTTAGGTAGCTTGTGATGTAATGCAGATTTGAACTGATGGTGGCTTCCATGATTTAATTGGTGGCAATAGAAATGGAGAGGAATGGACTAGATCAAGAGAAGCTGAAGGTAGAATTGATGGGATTGGGTCGTGCCTTGGACATGAGGGAGAGAAAGTCCAAGATGATATTCAGGTGTCTGGGTTAGGTGCTTTGCTGGCTGGAGGTGCTGTCCACTGGGAGATGAGGTTGTCGCTGAGCAAGAGGGGCCTGTAGCATAAGCAGTGAAGAGGTCCATCGGGGGTTGGATAGATAGCATTGGCGTTCAGTGGGGACATCTGACAATTTTAGTGTTGACTGAATATGCTTAATAATTGACAGTGTGGATAAGATTACAGAGGGAGAATGGATCACCAAAGGAGAATGTATTATGTAAGAAAATCATGGAAGAGAAGACAAATCTCCAGGAGACCTCAGCATTTAAACAATACCACTTTTGGCAGCTGTTCCAAGTAAACAGCCTGGTCTCTGGAACTCCACATTAAGACGCAGGTCCCGTGAAGGGTGGGATTGTCACACACCCTGTGAATAAAGCATGTATTACGACAGTAACAAAAGATTTACAAATGAGAAAGAAAAGTAATATGTCAGCATCTCGCCCCCATACCCATTCATTTCTCTTGTGTTCCTCTGGGCTTCTCCACAGAACTCAGAATCGATGCTGAGCCACCCCCTCAGGATTCACCTTCGGCTTTTGTTTTGGTCAAAAGATGAGAGTTCATGTCATGCTTGGGCAAACATGTGCTGAGACTTACGGGGCCTCCTGAATTTTGTGTTGTGAGAGAGCCTTAGAGACACCCCTGATCAAGGGTTCAAAGGGTATGAGATCAATTGTGGAACAAATATTAATATTGAACTTCCCTGCTAGCTGCCTGAGAAGAAGGTTTCTTATTTCAGGCCCCATCGGACTGCTATTTCCTGGGCTTGTTTTTAAAAGCAAAGCCCAAACTTATTTTTGAGAAAGGACAGAATTAAAATTCAGCAGATAGTTATTCATGCTGAATAAATAAATTCCCCCTCAGAAAGTGAAGTAATCCTTTCCCTCGGGGATTACAGAACTGCTTACAATCACGTTATCTTCTGATGGAGAGCTCAGCCTTTGTGACATTTTACTCTTCTGAAAGAGGAAGTCAGGTACCTATTATCTAAATGTATGTGATATACGTTGATTTTTGCTACTAAGTCTGAATATTTTGAGATATATAAATAACTGTTTCTTGATCTGTGATCTCCCTAAAGTAAATGTAAAAATGCCATGATCCTGAATTGAAGAAGGGATCGTATGGTTAAACTAGCAAAGACAGCAAATCGTGTGCATGTGCTCAGTTGGGTTGGACTCTTTGCCACTCCATGGACTTGTAGCCCACCAGGCTGCTCTATCCATGGACTTTCCTAGGCAAGAATACCAGAGCGGGTTGCCATTTCCTACTGCAGGGGAACTTCCGGCCCCAGGGATTGAACCCACGTCTCCTGTGTCTCCTGCATTGGCAGGTAGTTTCTTTACCACCGCACCACCTGGGAAGTCAACAGTCCTCTTTACTCTTCTGACACCACGTGAGGGTTCTCGTTATTTTGTGCCTTTCTCACCCCATTTCTTACTGTGCTGCTGTGCTGTGCTCTGCAAAGTCGCTTCAGTCAAGTCTGATTCTTTGGGACTCTATGGGGTGCAGCCCGCCAGGCTCTTCTGTCCATGAGATTCTCCAGGCAAGCATACTAGAGTGGGTTGCCATGCCCTCCTCCAGGGGATCTTCCTGACCCAGGGATCGAACCCACATCTCTTACATCGCCTGCACTGGCAGGCGGGCCCTTTACCACTGGTGTCATGTTATCATGTTAATGGGATAATTTCTCAGCAATAGTTTCTTTCCCCACACAATTTCCCTCTGAACAATATGGCAGCCCCCTAGTTTGTCTTGATCTATAACCTGACACTACTTTCTACAGATACATAAGCAAACACTCTCTTTGGCCTTAGGAACCTGCTCATATATCAGAGTTTGGTGGGATGTTTTCAACACAAAGCTGATGTAATGCAGTTAATTTTGGTCCTTCTGAACATGTGGGAACATCATCACTGAGGCCAACAGGGTTCTGGCCATCACACACTCTTGGAAGTGAAATCATAACATACCCAGTGACAGTGTTTATCCTCAAGTGAATAACAGAATAAGAACAGATTGCATTCCTTGGATACAGATATTTGGCTAAATACTCCAAAATATTTTTAAATAACATACATGAGAACATACATTTCTAAACCAAGAAAAATAGTAAGATTGTTCTCTACCTTCTATAAAATGGGCCTATTGTGTTGTTACCTTGTTCACATCAAGGACCCTAATGATGTATAAAATGTACTAATAATACATGAAAATGTAACTTCAATATGGTGCAAATTTACTCAAAACTAATATACTGGTGATAATAAACTAATATACTGGTGATAATAAACATTTAACTAAGAAAACATTTGAAAAAGAAGGAAAAATTTCCTTCTTTCTCAGAATAGAAACGATTTTTGGTAGCATTCTGGAAGGCTCAGATTTCTTTAAAACATCTGTCTAGGGAAATTTGAACTAATTTCTCTTTTATTTTTTGCTCATTAAAATTACTGTTAGCAAACAAATATATTCAAAACCATCCCACTGATCTTATAACTGTCTTTTGTGAAAATATCCTCAAGCTTTTCCTTTTTGTCTTGTAGCCTGAAAATACTGGAGTGGGCTGTCTGAATGGCTGATAGGGACTAGGGAACTGGGAAATTAGGATTAGCCAACCTGTGGGGTTCTTTGGTGCTGTCAGTGGTAAAGAATCCGCCAGCCAATGTGAGGAGACACAGGTTCAATCCCTGGGTGGGGAAGATCCCCTGGAGGAGGAAATGGCAACCCACTCCAGTATCCTTGCCTGGAGAATCCCATGGACAGAGGAGCCTGGGGAGCGACAATCCACAGGGTCACAAAGAGTCAGATGTGCCTGAGCAACTAGTAGCTTGGAGAGGAACGGCTAGTCTGGGCTTCTAGCAGCAAGGCAGGCGTATGGAGGGAGAGGCGTGGCTTCACACTTTCTATTTTTTGACCTTGTGAAACAAGGTCATGTCAAAAGTGAAGACTTCTGGAGCTTATCTGAAACTATAATAGAAATTAAAGAATGAAATTAAAATGCTGATTTCATGATAAAACCACAGCTTGGCACTCTTTCCAAAATCTAAGCAATTCCCGCAAAGCAAACCACCCATCCCACTCGGACACACCCCATCCTTCCCTTTCTCCTACAGCCTTCTGGTCATATCAGTTCAATGTAATGCTTGCTGAGGCCATAAACATAAATATGGGCAGGAGTCCTGCTCAGTTTGCCTGATGGAACCCTGCTGAGGTTGTCTCCCTGCCCCCCGCCCCCACCACCCCAGGACATTTAATTAAGTCATGGGAGAGTTTCATTTTCTCTCTCGCTTCATCTCTTTGCCTATCTTCTTATCTATTACCCTCAAATTTCCTAGCCCTTTCCTGGAGAGAATCATGACCTTTAAAATGGGTACAATATATTGAGCACACTCTGTGTCAGGCACAGTGCTAAGTGTATTATCTGTATTATTCCATTTAATCCTCATGTGAGTTAGGGATTTTTAATTTCACTTTACAGTAAGAAAACTTAGGCTCAGCAAAGTTCATTAACTTGCCTAAGATCACACAGCTAGTCAGTGGTGAGGCTGAGATTTAACCCAAGTCCATCTCGCTCAGAGGCCCTGTGCAACATGAACTTTCACCGTCCTCATCTCAGCTTCTAATCTTACCATGAGGCACCTCTGGCTTCTGAGATATCTCTTTTTCCTGTGACAACTCATGCTCGAGAACTTGTCTAATATTCTCTACTGCATTCAAACTTAACGGTCAGTCATGCGACCAATTTCTTCGCATGCCTCTTTGTGCAAAAACAGGCCACTTTGAAACTAGAGCTGTCCCGAGGGAAACCAAAGGCTCCTTAGAAACAGTGTTCTAACCTGGATTGCTATGGAAGTAACTCAAACAGCTCTTGTCCCCTCCGCTTCTATTCTTGGATGGATTTTGGTCTCTCCTTGGGTTAGAAATTCTTCATCTTCTTTTAGACTCTCTGAGGGAGAGGCTCATTCCTGTGCAGCCCCGCCTCATTCTGCCCATAGCAGGCTTCCCTCCTGGCTCCCCTCCCCGCAAGCTTGCACCAAGAGTGGACAGCTGTGGGGCCCATGCTGTGTAGGGGCATGCCTACGTGTCCCCAGACAGGACATGTTCTCATCCTCTGAAAACCTAATGACTGCTTTCTTGCTTTAGTCACATTCTTTAGCTAAACCTTTTGGGATGACTAAGACCTTCTGTGCCCAGAAATTGGGAGTGATTTTGAAAGTGACCTCAACAATAAGATTCCAAAGATCCAAGCTTCCACCCCCACGCAGCAAAGTCTTTCCTTTTGTCTACTTTTCCTCCTCTTTGTGCAAACGTGATGCATCCTATTTGTATTCAGTGTGGCTCAGATTTCCAGCACCACTCATTAGGAATGTTGTTCCCTAAATACATAGGTGCTCTGTCTCCATATTCAGATGGTGAGGGGGCGGGAGGCAAGAGATGTCGAATACACAGCTTGCTTTCCTCTGTTGCTCTCAACAGACTCTGGTTTATTCTCACTTCAGACACATTCTTTCTCCTTATTTTCCAGTTGACACTAGTAAATATTACTTCAGAATCTAGAGCACACTTCTAAGTAAGAACTCCTTGGCTGAGAATGCTTTCAATTCCCAGTGACAATAGCAGGACTTATATCAAGTTATAAGGGGCCTGTGGCTACAGGACATGGTTGCTACATGGAGGGTACCCCACCCTCACCTATGGATAAGTGGGAAAGCCACTGACATGAGATTCTGTTGCCAAAATGGCTTTTTCACAATCGTGTTAGGGTGCCTGTAGCTTCCATCATTAGTTACTTTTTTTTTTAAGCCAGTTTCCTCCAAGCTGGTGTTTGAGGAAATACTAATAAGTGCTCAGTGCTGGAATACGTTTGGGAAACGGGATTAAACAAGCTCAGTACTTTTCTTAGCTGCAGGCCGCCAGAGCCCTTACCATGTGAATATGCATTATCACTGTCCACAAAGGGGTTTGTCATGTGTAATCTTTCCCAGTTATTCAACCATGGAACCTCTTTTTTTCATAGCAGCCCTATTAATAGCTCCTAGAACAAAGTTCCAACAATCATAGCCTGGCGAACACTGAATGTCTTTGTCCAGAGCTTTGAAGGTTTATGTCAAAACTGCATCCAGGAGAAGTAATGGAGTTGACCACTCTCATCCAAGAATAAGTTGGCTGAAATTAGCTAGCAAGCAATTTGGCATGGCTTGCTTTGCCGTGATTTTGAATCCCTGTTCCATCATTCTAGGTGACTGAGGGCTGATGCTGCTTCCTCCTCTATGATTATTTTTTAGTAATTTTTGTTCATTTATTTTTTGCTGCACTGGTCTTCATTGCTGCGTGGGCTTTCTTAGTTACCCTGAGTGGGGGCTACTCTAGTTGTGATGCGCAGGCTTCTCGTTGCAGTGGCTCCCTTGTTGCGGAGTACAGGTTCTAGGTGCCGTGGGCTTCAGTAGCTGTGGCTCACAGCCTTAGCTGCTGCACAGTACACGGAACCTTCCCAAACTAGGAATCGAACCTGTGTCTCTTGCACTGGCAGATAGATTCTTAGCCTCTGGACTACCAGGGAAGTCCTCTGTGAGTTATAATCCTCACCTTACAAGGTTTGGGTAGGCATCAGAGACAATGTTTTGTAAGACCCCAGCAACAACTACCCTCCACCCTCCAAGTCCCCACAGCAAAACACTATAAGAAGCTTTGTATAGCTTAGACATTCTTGGGCTTAAAAGGAAGAAAGATTTTCCTTCCTATCCTAATTGAACTTAATCCCTACCAACATCTTCTCAGAGCTTTTCACCTCTGAAAAACGTGGCCCTCATCAAACATGAGTGCTAAATATTGGGCAGAGTGAGAGTGGGCTGGCAGAGAATTAAAAGGAAAAGTGCCGAAGGGTATTTCGTATTAAAATTTCCTGGTCAATTTAAAAGAGGTGTTTGATGCAGAGAACTCTCACAGGAGTAGCCGCATGAAGGCAGAATCAATGGAGCATGACTTGGATGTCGTAGAAATCTTTCCAGTGGGCAGTGAAGGCAAGCTACTCACAGGTGTTCCACTCTCCACTGCATCTTGACCAGCTCTGTAGGCCTGGAGACAGGTGATGAAGAAGCAGTTTGGAGCTCTGCCCTGTGATGCTGAACCCCCTGTTGGCAGGCCTCCCTTGAACGCACTTGGAAAATTAATAAATTCCTGAAGATCGCTTGAGTGTTATGCCTTATTAGTTAATATAGCTCTTTAGAATTTATCAAGGGCTTACTTTTAAATGTCTTTCTCAACTGATTAAAAAAAGGCTATTTTATACACACATTAAAAAATTTTAATTATTTATTTTATTGACAAGTAATTGACATATAACATTATGTTAGTTTCAGGTGGTGGTGGTGTTCAGTCCCTCAGTCATGTCTGACTCTCTGTGACCCCATGGGCTGTAGCACACTGGGCTTCCCTGTCCTTCACTATCTCCCAAAGTTTGCTCAAGCTCTTGTCCATTGAGTCGATGATGCCATCCAACCATCTCATCCTCTGTCACTCCACTCCCTGTCACACTTTACCAGCATTAGGGTCTTTTCCAGTGAGTCGGCTCTTTATATCAGGTGGCCAAAGTACTAGGGCTTCAGCTTCAACATCAGTCCTTCCAGTGAATATTCAGGATTGATTTCCTTTAGGATTGACTGGTTTGATCTCCTTGCAGTCCCAGGGACTCCCAAAAATGTACAACATAATGATTTGATGTTTGTATATTTTGCAGCATGAGCACCACAATAAGTCTATTAATATCCGTCACCATACGTAGTTGCACTTTTTTTTTTCTTGTGATGAGAATGTTTAAGATTCAAATGTACAATATAGTATTATTAACTATAGTCACCATGCTACATATTATATCTCTGTGACTCATTTATTTTTCTTTTTTAATTTTTATAATGCTGTGTTGGTTTCTACCATACAACAGGTGAATCAGCCATTATTACTCATATATCCCCTGCCTTGAGAGCCTCTCTCCCGTCTCCCATCCCATGCTTCCAGACTGTTTGTAACTGGAAGTTTTGACCACCTTAATCCATTTGGCCCACCCTCAACTCCCTGCCTTTGGCAACCACCAATCTGTTCTCTGTACCTATGAGCTTGAGTTTTTTTCTGGCTTCCACATATACGTGCGATCATATGGTAAGACTTGATTTTTTTGGTTCAGTTTTCAGTTTACAGGAAAATTTCCCAAAAAGTGCAGAGGGTTACCATATACCTGTTCCCTCTCCCCTTCATAGTTTCTTCCATTATTACTGTCTTGCATTAGTGTGGTCTGTCTCTTATAATTGATGAACCAATATCGGAGCAGTATTATTAAACCAAATCCATAGTTTATGCTGGTTCATTCTTTGCATTGTGCAGTTCTATGGGCTCTTGACAGATATATGAGGTCATATGTCCCCATTACAACATTGTACAGCATAGTCTCATTGCCCTATACCTGTTCTCCACCTATTTATCCCTCACCTCCTGGCAATCACTGAACTTTTTCTTATCCCTATGTTTTGCCTTTGCCATCCTGTCGTAGAGTTGGCAAAATTGATTTTGATCTTCCTGACAACCCTGTACTTGGACAGCTTTTATTACCTTCGTCATAGAGGACATAAACTCACGGAGGTGAAATGACATGGTTGAGTTCCGCAAATTGAGACTGGCAAAGCCAGGACTAGAACCAGACAAGAGCATGAACAGCTGCCGATCTCAGAAAGGGGTTCACTGCTGAGGACGTAGACGGTTAGTTTGCAGGAGGTCTCTCAGCCCAGGCACTTTCATTTTTAACAGGAGCTAGAAGGAGGACGATTGCACGTCTTCAAAGGAAGCTGGATGTCTGACATTGGTTAGATGGGACTGAGAGGTGGCCCCAGGGACAATGGATCTTGTGCCCCATAATTAAGAAGGAGGGCCAGTCCCTGCCAGGCTGACTCAGAAGGCTTACTGAGTCACCCTATTTGTCCTCTCTGCTGCTATTTATGGGCTTCCCAGTTGCTGATATTTGTTGGTTAAATGCTCACACAATCAGTCTTGCCTAAAGCAGTACTGCTATGGGGTGTTGAGAATAAATAGGGTGACAGGTGTTGTGGGAGAGGCATTTTAAAAAATCTTTTAGTAGCTGATTCCTTTTTAAAGCTCTCTATGTTTAAAACATAAATATTCTGAAAGGAAATAAAAGCCAGGACCCTTTTTTGAACAGAGTTGCTGAATGCTGAGACTTTCTGGGGTGTTGGGATTGGCAGGGGCACAGGTCAATATTACTAACGTTACTGATAAGAACAGCTCAGGAAATGAGACGGTGAAAGAGAGAAAAAGACTGAAATGTGGTCACTTGAGCATCTCAGGTGTGCTGCTGCTGCTGCTAAGTCGCTTCAGTTGTGTTTGACTCTGTGCGACCTCATAGACGGCAGCCCACCAGGCTCCCCCATCCCTAGGGTTAACCAGGCAAGAACACTGGAGTGGGTTGCCATTTCCTTCTCCAATGCATGAAAGTGAAAAGTGAAAGTGAAGTCACTCAGTTGTGTCTGACTCTTTGCAATCCCCTGGACTATATATAGCCTACTAGGCTCCTCTGTCCATGGGACTTTCCAGGCAAGAATACTGGAGTGAGGTGCCATTATTTTAGGTGTGCTTATTACTAAAATAAGACAGCAACAACAACAAAGCCCTCCTAGACCATTAGTCTGAGTCTGATGGTAGACAGATTGCTCATGCAAATGGAGTGACTGAGGAAAGATTAATAAAGGACCTGTACACAGGTGTGGGCAGGAGCAAGGGAAACATCCTGCAGCTCCATTACTACCCAGGCCTAAAGATGCAAAGGGGTGGGGTGGAGGGCAGCTGCTAGAACCCAGAGAGAACTATAGTTCACAGAAGGCTGCCCGACTCCTCTGCACCCTTTGGTCCAGGAAGATGTACACACAGAGAGGGATCCAGGGAATAAATAACCCCCCCCCACCCACGTCTCTTTTTTCTCATTCTTTTCTCTGCTGCTGATGCCTCCCATTAGCCAAACCCCATATGAGTCAGAGACCAAGAAAACTCATGAGGTGCAATCCATGAAGGCCAGCAAAGGTCCATCTAGTCAAAGCTATGGTTTTTCCAGTAGTCATGTATGGATGTGAGAGTTGGACTATAAAGAAAGCTGAACCCCAAAGAATTGATGCTTTTGAACTGTGGTTTTGGAGAAAACTCTTGAGAGTCCCTTGGACTGCAAGAAGATCCAACAAGTCCATCCTAAAGGAAATCAGTCCTGAATATTATTGGAAAGACTGATGCTGAAGCTGAAACTCTAATACTTTGGCCACCTGATGTGAAGAACTGACTCATTGGAAAAGATCCTGATGCTGAGAAAGACTGAAGGTGGGAAGAGAAGGGGATGACAGAGGATAAGATGATTGGATGGCATCCCTGATTCAGTGGACATGAGTTTGAGTAAACCCTAGGAGTTGGTGATGGACAGGGAGGCTTGACGTGCTGCAGTCCATGGGGTCGCAAAGAGTCAGGTACGACTGAGCAACTGAACAACTAGTATAAGTTCCCTGAACTTACTGACGGTGGTCAGTAGAGGTAGTGAAGAGTGGTTGCTGTGGATACACTTTATATGGATATTCATACTCTCCTTTTTAATCAAGGATGAATTAGCCTTCTAAACTAAGATTTTCTTTTGTGGAAGTTCACAGAACTTATACTAGCTGTTCAGTTGTGAACAACTCGTGAGCATGAACAACATGCTCAGTCGTGTCTGACTCTTTGCAACCCCATAGACTGCAGTGCACCAGGCTTCCCTGTCCTTCATTATTTCTCGGAGTTTGCTCAAACTCATGTCCATTGAATCAGGGATGCCATCCAGCCATCTCATCCTCTGTCACCCCCTTTTCTTCTTGCCCTCAATCTTTCCCAGCATCAGGGTCTTTTCCAGTGAGTTGGCTCTTCACATCAGGTGGCCAAAGTATTGGAACTTGGAACTTCAGCTTCAGCATCAGTCCTTCCAATGAATATTCAGGGTTTATTTCCTTTAGGATTGACCAATTTGATCTTTCAATCCAAGGGACTCTCGAGAGTCTTCTCCAGCACCACACTTTGAAAACATCAATTCTTTGGTGCTCAGCCTTCTTTATGGTCCAAGTCTCACATCTGTACATGACTACTGGAAAAGTCATAGCTTTGACTAGATGGACCTTTGTCAGCAAAGTGATGTCTCCGCTCTTTAAGATGCTGTCTAGTTTTGGTATAGATTTTCTTCCGAGGAGCAAGTATCTTCTGATTTCATGGCTGCAGTCACTGTCTGCTGTGAAGCCTATGAAGCATAGCTAAAGTGAAAGTTGCTCGGGTGTGTCTGACTCTTTGCGACCCCATGGACTGTAGCCCACCAGGCTCCTCGGTCCATGGAATTCTCCAGGCAAGAATACTGGAGTGGGTCGCTGTTCCCTTCTCCAGGGGATCTTCCCAACCTAGGCATTGAACCCAGGTCTCCCACATTGCAGGAGGATTCTTTACCAAACTGCAGTTGGGTAACCCATCCCTTCTCCAGGGGATCTTCCTGACCCAGAGATCGATTGGAGTTTCCTGAATTGCAGGTGCTCAGCCTTCTCTCATCTCAGCAGGTGGATTCTTTACCAGCTGAGATACCAGGGAAACCCTATGAAAGCCTAGAAATCTGCATTTTGTGACTCAGACTCTGAGAAAGGTCACGCGGTTAGCATTACTCCCTAGTGGTGGATAGCTGAAATTGCAGATGTAACAAATGGACCCACAACACTTTGAGTTCTTCATGTATATGTTATGGTCTTCCCCAGTGGCTCAGATGGTAAAGAATGCACCTGCAGTTTGGGAGACCTGGGTTCGATCCCTGGGTTGGGAAGATCCTCTGGAGAAGGGAATGGTAACCCACTCCAGTATTCTTGCCTGGAGAATCCCATGGGACATATTTGAATTCTTCGTATGCATTTATTATAGTCAAAGTAACAATCTTATGCATTTAAAATAGAGCTGGGTTTATGGGAGTAACCAAGTGGGGCGCAAATTTCGTTTCCAGTGATTATCTAGACAGAACTTTCAGAAGTATTAAGATAAAAAATAATTGAAACTTTCAAGGTAGTCATTAATCTGCTATTACAGTATCAGAGAGCAGTAATAGCGCTAAATCCCCAGTCCAGCTGCTTATTAGCATGCTATAAGATTAAAGTAATTGCAACTGTGGAGATAAAATAGAAAGATAGTGGAATTTTCCAAAAATCGTAGAAAGCCAGCATTTACTTAGACAGCAGACTTATACCAGCCTTGGATGAGTAGCAGTACCGTCTCCAGGGGTGTGTATTTCTTTTAACCATTGTTCTATCTGAACATGAGTGAGTTCTTAATAAGAATTTTATTAGCTTGTCATGCAAATTTCTCCTTTAAAGCCCCAACCGAGACTAGCCCACTATGTCCTGCTGCTGTACCTTTGCTGCTGTAGCTTTGCTCAGGTAACTGTCTCCCCTGGACCTTCTGGAGTGGAACAGAGGGCAGCTCAGTATTTGAGAGCTCAGGCTACATGCGGGGGACAGATTCCAAAGGGAAGTCTGCGTGGGAGTACTGTCTCTATATTCTGGTTGGCTGGAAGGCGCCTCCAGTTTCACTAATTGTTAGTTTATTTGCTTGTTTCTGTTGAGTGATTATTCTCAGAATCCTCTATAAGCATTCATCCTGCATTTTTGCTCACACACACCTCCATTCTCTCTTATTCAATATAGGCTCATATTTGAGTTGGAATTCATACAGTATACGTTTCTTACATTCTAGACAAGGCAACTGAGGTGTGAATAGGGTAATTGCTCTGAGTTTACATAAAGGAGTAGCTGTCCAGCTGGGGCTAGAGTGCAGGACTGCTCGTGGTGGCCCAGAATGCTGACAGGACGGTGCTTTCTGGGGCCACGCAGCCCCTCAGCATGTGCTTGCCCTGTCCTTCCTTCATCCCTTTAAATTTATCCCCTCTCCTCATCTGTGCAACACACACAGCTATGTGTCTGTAGCTTCTCTTGGTTTTCTTCTTTCTGCAAATTCCCTTCCCCTTTCCCATCTTGCCAAGCTGACACAATATGAAGAATCAGGTAAACCAAACCTTACAACATCCTTTGTTTTAAAAATAAACACAGATGAAACCTCAGCTTCCCAACCATCACCAAGTAAATTATGCAGTGTTTACTTGTGTTACCTCTTCTTGATTTATTTTTGTAGGTTCAACCTCTTAAAAAAGAGTAAATGAAAAGTTTATTTGTACAACTGAAAGAAGAACTTCAACAGGAAAGATGAGCTGAAAGATCGCATAACTAATTAAGAGAACACAAAACGTAAATCTGGACATGCCCACAGGTACTTTTCCATTTAAAAAACAAGCCTAAGAAACCAGGGGTGTGTTCGTTTAATTTTTTCTTCAAGACTCTTGTCCCGGCTCAGCTTTATATCTGGATTAAGCATTAGCCTGCCCTCTAGTGGTGTAGCAGTGTCCAAGTCGGAGCTCAGGTTGTCCAGGGACACAGCTTGAAAGACTCACTCCTAGACAGAATGCTTTAGTCGCTTTCTGGTAAATACAGTAGGTGGAGACACACACTGGAAAACTGGAACACAGTCCACCTTGTTTTCATTTGGCTCTCAGAAGATTGCTAGGCATCCACAGTTACTGAAACTAAGCCTGACCATAATTTATTTGTGATGCTTCATATTTCCTGCTTGTTTTTGTCTTGAAAAATATTAAAATATGGAGAGTTAAAGCAATGCAGTTTCTAAATCTGTTGCTCCCCTCCTACACTCATCTATATTAAATATCTACTGTGCACAGAGATTTGGGATGAGATGGAGATGCAAAGACTAGTGAGAAACAGATCCTGTCCTTAAAACTCATGATTGAGTGAACAGACATATTTGGACTACAACACGCGGCAGTGGTATATAAATATGTATAATTTTATATGTATAATATTATTATATATTGAATATATAAATAAAAGTATATATTTAAAATATTTTCTATCAGTTCAGTTCAGTTGCTCTGTCATGTCCTACTCTTTGCAACCCCATGGAATGCAGCATGCCAGGCTTCCCTGTCCAACACTAACTCCTGGAGTTTACTCAAGCTGATGTCCATCATGTCGGTGATGCCAGCCAATCATCTCATTCTCTGTTGTCCCCTCCTCCCGCCTTCAATCTTTCCCAGGATCAGGGTCTTTTCAAATGAGTTTGTTCTTTGCATCAGGTGGCCAAAGTATTGGAGCTTCAGCTTCAGCATCAGTCCTTCCAATGAATATTCAGGAATGATTTCCTTTAGGATTGACTGGTCAGAACTACTTGCAGTCCAAAGGACTCCAAAGAGTCTTCTCCAAAACCACAGTTCAAAAGCATCAATTCTTTGGTGCTCAGCTTTCTTTATAGTCCAACTCTCACATCCATACATGACCACTGGAAAAACCATACCCTTGACTAGATGGACTTTTGTTGGTATAGTAATGTCTTTGCTTTTTAATATGCTGTCTAGGTTGGTCATAGCTTTTCTTCAAAGGAGTAAGTGTCTTTTAATTTCATGGCTGCAGTCACCATCTGCAGTGATTTTGGAGCCCCCTCAAAATAAAGTCTGTCACTGTTTCCCTTGTTTCCCTATCTATTTGCCATGAAGTGATGGCACTGGCTGCCATGATCCTTGTTTTCTGAATGTTGAGCTTTAAGCCAAACTTTTTAAAAAAATTAATTAGTTTATTTTAATTGGAGGCTAATTACAATATTGTGGTGGTTTTGCCATACATTGACACGAATCAGCCATGGGTGTACATGTGTTCCCTATCCTAAAACCTCCTCCCACCTTCCTCCCCATCCCATCCCTCTGGGTCATCCCAGTGCACCAGCCCTGAGCACCCTGTCTCATGCATTGAACCTGGACTGGTGATCTATTTCACATATGATAATAAACATGTTTCAATGCTATTCTCACAAATCATCCCACCCTTGCCTTCTCCCACAGAGTCCAAAAGTCTGTTCTTTACATCTGTGTCTCTTTTGCTGTCTCGCATATAGTGTCATCTAGTGTCATCGTTTCCATCTTTCTAAATTCCATACATATGCATTAGTATACTGTATTGGTGTTTTTCTCTCTGACTTACTTCACTCTGTATAATAGGCTCCAGTTTCATCCACCTCATTAGAACTGATTCAAATGCATCATTTTTAGTGGCTGATTAATATTCCATTGCATATATGTACCACAGCTTTCTCATCCATTCATCTGCCAGTGGACATCTAGGTTACTTCCATGTCCTGGCTATTATAAACAGTGCTGTGATGAACATTGGGGTACATGTGTCTCTTTCAATTCTGGTTTCCTTGGTGCAAGCCAACCTTTTCACTCTCCTCTTTCACTTTCATCAAGAGGCTCTTTAGTTCTTCACTTTCTGCCCTAAGGGTGCTATCATCTGAGTATCTGAGGTTATTGATGTTTCTCCTGGCAATCTTGATTTCAGTTTGTGCTTCATCCAGCATGGCATTTCGCATGATGTATTGTGCATATAAGTTAAATAAGCAGGGTGACAATATACAGCCTTGATGTACTCCCTTCCTGATTTGGAGCCAGTCTGTTAAGAAGCAACAGTTAGAATTGGATATTTTTATATTGTCAATTATATATTAATTTAAACTAATTATCTCTATACATAAATACATATTTAGGGTTTTCCTGGTGGCTCAGCGGTAAAGAGTCTGTCTGCAATGCAGGAGACACAGGAGATGCAGGTTTGATACCTGGGTAGGGAAGATCTGCTGGAGAAGGAAGTGGCAACCCAATCCAGTATTCTTGCCTGGGAAATCCCATGGATTGCCCTGGTGGGCTATAGTCCATGGGGTTGCAAAGGGTCAGACATGACTGAGCAGCAGGCATGGCATGACATGAGTATATATACACACATGGAGCAGCTGTGGGCCAGGTCCTGTGCTAGGTATGCCCACTTTTCACTTAATATTTATCATAGCTGTATCTTTTAACATAACAGGAAAGGGAAACTCAGAAAGATGAACTTGTATTAGTTTGCACAGCTGTGAAACAGCAAAATTGGAATTTGAATTCAGATTTTCTGATTCCTTTTCTATTCCAATTAACTTCAATAGACTTTTGTTGAAAGCCTACCAAGTGGCAGGTATTGTGCTATGAGCAAGAGGTACAAAGATAGGAGGGGCTGCTGCTGGCCTCAGGGTTATAGTTTCATAGGGGACTGGGCATATGGAAAAAAAATTAGGCTACAAGGCTATGGTTTTTTTCAGTAGTCATGTATGGATGTGAGAGTTGGACTGTGAAGAAGGCTGAGCGCCGAAGAATTGATGCTTTTGAACTGTGGTGTTGGAGAAGACTCTTGAGAGTCCCTTGAACTGCAAGGAGATCCAACCAGTCCATTCTGAAGGAGATCAGCCCTGGATGTTCTTTGGAAGGAATGGTGCTAAAGCTGAAACTCCAGTACTTTGGCCACCTCATGCGAAGAGTTGACTCATTGGAAAAGACCCTGATGCTGGGAGGGATTGAGGGCAGGAGGAGAAGGGGATGACCGAGGATGAGATGGCTGGATGGCATCACTGACTTGATGGATGTGGGTTTGGGTGAACTCTGGGAGTTGGTGATGGACAGGGAGGCCTGTTGTGCTGCAATTCATGGGGTCGCAAAGAGTCGGACACGACTGAGCAAGTGAACAGAACTGAACTGATGGCAGATGCAATAATGGGAGTGTGTACAAACTGCTTTCTGAGAAAAGTAGCAAAGGCAGTTCATTGTTCATATGTGGTCATGCTTTGCACCAGGCAACATGGTTACCAGGACATGACTGAACTGACCAGAAATCTGTAACTTGGCCTAAGGCAATCATATTCGATTTTGCTTTTGAGCTCTGAATGTGAAAGTCACTTAGTCATGTCCAACTCTTTGAGACCCCATGGACTCTGCAGTCCACGGAATTCTCCAGGCCAGAATACTGGAATGGGTAGCTTTTCCCTTCTCCAGGGGATGTTCCCAAACCCAGGGATCGAACCCAGGTCTCCTGCACTGCCGGTGGATTCTTTATAGCTGAGCCACAAAGAGAATCCTTTAAGCTCTGAAGAGGCCTAATATCACAGTTGTGGCCAACAGGGGTGACGACTCACTGACCCAACAAACTGATGGCCTCTCATTGGCAGTTTCCAGTGTGAGAACCCAGAAGCTAGAGAAACCAGACTAGAATTAGGAGTTAAAGTGGAGGTAAGATGGAACTTCTTCTCTGGTGGCTCAGCAGTAAAGAATCCGCCTGTAACGCAGGAGGCACAGGAGATGCAGGTTGGATCCTTGGGTTGGGAAGATCTGCTGGAGGAGGGCATGGCAAACCACTCCAACATTCTTGCCTGGAAAATCCCATGGACAGAGGAGCCTGGTGGACTACAGTCCATGGGGTCACAAAGAGTCAAACACAACTGAACAGGCACACATGCACACAAAAACTGAACTAGTAAGAAGCAAAAGCAGAGAGTTAGAGAAAAGAGAGAAGCTCAGTTGGAAGTGAGGAGAAAGTGCCCTCTTCTCTGGGGAGTCTGTACTGTGACTTCCTGAATGACATTCCAGGGCTCCACTGCGGAGTGTAACTGTTGGTATGGATGCTTGTGCTTCCTTACAGTCTGAAGTGTCTTTACAATCACCCACATCATCTGAGGTCAGCCAAGCCTGATCCTGGCAACAGAAAAAAGCCTAAGTCCTTCAGGACCAAAGCAGTCCAAAGAGGCAGTGAGGAAGTGTGGCTGGATGGGTGTACCCAGTAAACAGCTCACCTGAAAGTGAGGTTTAAACTGAGACGTGAGGTACAACTAGGAGCTTTCCAGGCAGGCAAAGGTGTGGAGGGTGCCCCAGTAGCTCAGTGTTTGTTCCAGTACTGAAAAGGACCAGTGGCAAAAATTTGATTTCCTGGCTCTCTTTCCAGCATAATGACTCCAGAAATTCTTTCTTCAGTCATCTCGGCTTTGAGAGAATAGAGTGGGAAAGGGGAATTTTCTCTTTCATGGAGCACTAAGTTCTGATGCCTGGTGGCTCTGACTGTATGGTATGGCTTCCAATACTGGCATATTCTTCTCAACTAGGACATCCCAGGTAGCTCAAATGGTAAAGAATCTGCCTGCAGTGTGGGATACCTGGGTTCGATCCCTGGGTTGGGAAGATGCCCTGGAGGAGGGCATGGCAACTCTCTCCAGTATTCTTGCTTAGAGACTTCCATGGACAGAGGAGCCTGGTGGGCTACAGTCCATAGGTTCGCAAAGAGTCGGACATAACTGAGCCACTAACACACATACACACAGGATATCTACAAGGCTTCCTAGGTGGTATTAGTGGAAAAGAACCCGCTGGCCAATGCAGGAGACTTCAGAGACGCTAGTTTGATCCCTGGGTTGGAAAGATCCCCTGGAGGAGGGGATGGCAACCCACTCTAGTTCCATGTACTGGAATCCCATGCACAGTGGAGGCTGGTGGTCCTTAGAGTCCTAGAGTCAGACACGACTGAAACAACTTAGTACACATGTACAGGATATCTGTGCCTTCAGGAGGGTGTGGTTTGGGGCCAGGGGATAGTGTAACACTCCAGGGTGTGTATGATGAGTCTTCTTGGGGTGCTATTATTACAGAGGATTTGGGAGGAGAAAAGTTTTATGCTTTTACAATCTTTAAGTTTCTGTAATATACAAATCAGTATAAACCTGCTTTTCCATGTTGCTTTAATTTTCTCTATTGTTGCATGAACTTGAATAAAAGCCAGAACTCCTATGATCCCAGCTTGGGATTGCACTCACAAGAAACTTGAACTTGTCCTCTCAATGGTAATCAAAATGTTATTTCTGTATAAAAATAATCTTGATCTAATGTGAAGTGGTAGGCATATTTTGCATGTATTTTAGAGATTTTTAGAGACAAATTACAAGGTTTTAGAGAAGTTTCTGCTTCAGACTGTGGCCTTCAGACCAACTGGACTTACCTTTCTTCACCCTGAGGAGAATGTCAGGGAAATGTTACAGAAGCACTTAAAATATATATACATATATATATATATATATATATTTTTTTTTTTAATTGGAGTGTAGTTGATTTACAATGTTGTGTTACTTTCAGGTGTATAACAAGGTGAATCAGTCATCCATTTACATATATCTATCTCTTTTTTCTTTAGGTTCTTTTCCATATAGGCCATTATAGAGTACTGAGAAGAGTGGAGAAGCACTTTTGTAGGCTGCTGGACCAACTTCCTTACACTGTCTAAATTCTACCCATTGAAGAGCCACTTAGGTTAATTTCCAGTTTTAGTTTTTAATTGTGGTGAAAAACACAGAACACAAAATTTACCACTGTAACCATTTTAAAGTATACAGTGTAGTATTCTTTTGTTTTAGTTGCTAAGTTGTGTCCAACTATTTTTTTGAGACCTCCTGGACTGTAGCCCACCAGGCTCCTCCATGGGATTCTCCAGGCAAGAATACTGGAGTGGGTTGCCATTTCCTCCTCCAGGGGATCTTCCCCACCCAGGGATTGAACCAGGTGACCACTGAGCCACGAGGGAAGCCCGCAGGGTAGTATTCTTAAGTAGATTTGCACTGCTGTGCAGCAGAGCTTTTCCTTCTTGCAAAACTGGAACTCCATGGTCATTAACCAGCAACTCCCTTTCCCTCATACTCTAACAATCAACACTCTGCCTCCTATTTCTATGAGTTTGACTATTAAAAAATTTTTTTAATTGGAGAATAATTAATTGCTTTACAATGCTGTGTTGGTTTCTGGCATACAGCAATGTGAATCAGCCATAAGTATACATACATCCCCTCCTCCTTGGACCTCCCTCCTACCCCACCCCACCACCCCACCCCACTCCTCTAGGTTGTCACGAAGCACTGGGTTGGGCTCCCTGTGTTATACAGCAATTTCCCACTAGCTATCTATTTTACACATGGTAATATATGTATGTTTCAATGCTACGCCTTCAATTGAGTTTGGCTATTTTAAATACTTGATACAAGTGGAATCATACAGTGTTTGTTCTTTGAGCATCATGTCCTCCAGGTTCATCTATGATGTAGCCGTGGCAGGACTTCCTTCCCTCTTAGCGCCGAATCATATTCCATTGCAGGTATGTACAGCTTGCTTATTTACTCATCCACCCATGGGCATTTGGGTTGCCCCTACCTCTTGGTTAGCATAAACAATGCTTCTATGAACATGAGTGTATAAATATCTCTTCAAGACCCTGCTTTCAAGTCTTTTGAATGCACACCCAGAGTCAGGGCTTCCTAACAAACTATTTCTATTTTTAATATTCTGAGTAACCACCATATGGTTTTCATAGTGGTTGCACAGTGGTCAAGGGTTTCTGTTTCTCCACATCACTGCCAACATTTGTTATTTTCTCTCTCTTAAAAAAAAATCTTAATGAATGTGAAGTGACATGTAGGTTGACTTTAAAGTGAAAATTCCCCTTGGAGTGGGGGCTTATTTGGAACTTTCATAACTTCTGGTAAACTTTGATTTTAGCAACCAGCTGAGATGACTTGCTAAGTATTAATACATGTCATTTTGATGTGAGGAAAAACGTTGGGACTCTAGAAGGAGATTCTGAATCTCCTCAAAGACTATAACGTTTTCAAGCTGGAGTTCCCAGGAGCAGAGGCTGTCTGAGAAATCCCACACAGATATTTCTCAGCTGTTTTGACCCTGAGGACATTTTTATTGAATGAATACAAACATTTTCATCAGAATTATTCCTACATTGCTGAGAATATTATCAAGAAGTTATTTTCTGGAGACAGCTCTTTTAAATTAATTCAGTTATTTGATAAAATTTTGTACTGTTCAGTTAAATAATTTTTTACTGCAATAGTTTTAATTTGATTCAATTATCACATTTTTGTGTCCATATTAAAATTTCCAAACTTTAGCTTTGGCAATTTTGAATTTTCTCTTATGATAATTTTCTACCAACTCTAATTTTCCTGGGTCAGGTTTTGCAGGCATAATATTTTGACAAGAAGATTTGATTCTATAGTCAACGTTTAAAGTCAATAACAAATTTTGCTGTGTGTTGTCTTTGTCAGTTTTATTTTGTGTTATTTCTACAAAGTGTAATTTTACCTGAGTCAATTCTTGTGCTTTTGAGAACCACCAATATAATGAGATTTCTTTAGTATTTTTGGTCATTATCAAATTTAACATAGTTTTAGATATTAGGAGATCAGCCTTGGGATTTCTTGGGAAGGAATAATGCTGAAGCTGAAACTCCAGTACTTTGGCCACCTCATGCAAACAGTTGACTCACTGGAAAAGACTCTGATGCTGGGAGGGATTGAGGGCAGGAGGAGAAGGGGACAACAGGATGAGATGGCTAGATGGTATCATGGACTCGATGAACGTGAGTCTGAGTGAACTCCGGGAGATGGTGATGGACAAGGAGGCCTGGCATGCTGCAATTCATGGGCTCGCAAAGAGTCGGACACAACTGAGCAACTGAACTGAACTGAATTGATGTTTGATTCTGCATGGATTATTTCTACTGTGTCTAATTTTTTTCCTGGATGACAAGTTCAAAATGTACTTGAAGTCAGATATCAAGGTCATAGCATCTTGTTTTCATCCCCGATTAAAAAGTGTAGTATCAACATGCTGGAGGCATGGGTTTCATGGGTGAATTACTGGTTTAGAAGTGAGAAGTTCTGAGTGTCTGTCTTTGCTGTACTCTTACCACTCTGGGCCTATAGGCTAATAGTGTTTATCTAAAATATAGTGATTTTTAAAAATTTTTTGTTTAATTTTGGGTGTGCTGGATCTTCGTCGCTGTGTGGGCTTTCCCTGGTTGTGGCCAGTGGGGACTGCCCCAGAGACGCGAGGAGCAGGCTGCTCACTGTGGCGGCGTCTCCTGTGGAGCACAGGCTCTGGGGCGCTCAGGCTGCAGTGGCTGCGGTACCCAGGCTTACTTGCTCCGTGGCATGTGGGAGGTTCCTGGACCAGGGATCGAATCCATGTTCCTTGCATTGGCAGGCAGATTCTTAACCACTGAACCCCCAGGGACGTTCTAAAAGAAAGTGATTTAAATATATGATTTCTAAACCCCCTTGCAACTCTGGTTGTCTATGATTTGAATTCCTATCTGTGGGGGTTGTCCTATTTGACCATTATTTTGCTTCTTATTTAATCCCCCTCCCCACCCCTCTCATCTCCTATCAACCCAGTGCCTCCAAACAAACACCCAGCCTGTGCTCCCTCAGACCTCTTCAAGGACCTTCCTCACACTCTTCTCAGCATTGTTCCTATCCAGTCTTGGCTCTTGACCTGCCCCTGAGATGCACCATTAGATTTTCTGAGCCCAGTCTATGGTGCCGCTAGATTTAAATATATGATTTCTAAACCCCCTTGCAACTCTGGTTGTCTATGATTTGAATTCCTATCTGTGGGGGTTGTCCTATTTGACCATTATTTTGCTTCTTATTTAATCCCCCTCCCCACCCCTCTCATCTCCTATCAACCCAGTGCCTCCAGACAAACACCCAGCCTGTGCTCCCTCAGACCTCTTCAAGGACCTTCCTCACACTCTTCTCAGCATTGTTCCTATCCAGTCTTGGCTCTTGACCTGCCCCTGAGATGCACCATTAGATTTTCTGAGCCCAGTCTATGGTGCCGCTGATTGAGCACCTGCTGACCTGCTCCAGAGCAGCCTTCTCTAATCTGAGCTCATGTTCCTACAAGCTGCAGGGTCATCAGTGGCCAGGCTGAGCCCCAGTCCCTGGTCAGTCTTATTCCTACCACTTCTCTCTTTCTGTTGGGCATGGAGGTGAATCTTGGGGTTATGTGAGCGTAGTTTAGGGTAAATCATCCTTGGGGTGGGGAAGGTAGGATCAGGTTCACGGCCATTCTAGGCAAGAAGAAGAGATAGGAGGGACCACATCACTTAGGATCTCAGCAGAAAACAGACAGACAGCTTACATTAGACCAATGTGACTATTTGCGAAGGTGTGGGCAGTGTATAAGGAATCCATTACGAACAGCGTGGGTTTCTCAGGTGGCTCATCTGCCTGCAGTGCAGGAGACACGGGTTTGATACCTGGGTTGGGAAGATTCCCTGGAGAAGTGAATGGCAACCCTGTCCAGTATTCTTGCCTGGAGAATTCCATGGACAGAGGAGCCTGGTGGGCTACAGTCCATGGGTGGTGAAGTTGGACATGACTGAATGACTAACACACACAACAAGGGACAGTGCAGTACCACTGGATTCAGTTAAAGTTCCTGAGCCCCGCCTCTCCCGTCTCCTCTCCCTTCTTCTTTCAACCTGGCTTCCTTTCCTCCCTTGAACTCTTTGATGTTAGTACTTGGATCTGAAGTTCTGTGTCTCTGTAGGAGGTTTTCTGAGAGACTGTATTCTTGTATTTAAGGGCTTCCCTGGTGGTGCAGAGGTTAAAGCATCTGCCTGCAATGTGGGAGACCTGGGTTCGATCCCTGGGTCGGGAAGATCCCCTGGAGAAGGAAATGGCAACCCACTCCAGTATTTTTGCTGGGAGAATCCCATGGACAAAGGAGATTGGTGGGCTA
>SJYC01135752.1:0-32232 GCA_006408675.1 Madoqua kirkii
AGTACAATCTACATATTCATAGAAAAAGATACAAAAAGTAGTGAAAATACTCAGTAATATGAACCTGGAGGATCATTTTTAAATGCTGCTTTGAATTTTTCTGTTTTTAGCACTTTTACTTATAGTGAACGTTTATTTTCTTTAATCATGAAAATTAATCCTCTAATAATGTTCTTAGAAAAAATTCTTTCCCTGTTACCTCTCTGTCTATCTCCAGCTCAATCCCTCACCTCTCCTAGGTCAGAGGGCCTGATTCTCTGTCACTGAAGCCTATGGAATTCCTTTGTACATATAAACCAATTGTCTGATGTATTCAACACTTCCACACACTCTCTTGGATCCTTGGCATGGATTATGTTTTTTAACTTTTGGCCAGCTTCCGCTAGAAAAGCTAAAAAGCCTGGATGGAACCTTTCCAACCAACTGTAGTCCATGGTATGGGCATATGTTCCAGGTTCTTACTAGCTGCACCTGCACTAATCTTGGCATTGAAAGCTAGAGATGCACAGAAGTGAGACCACAAGGAATCCATTTCCCTGGAACCAGTGTTGGTAGTGGTGAGTCCAGTGTCCAGAGATGGAGGCAACAGTTTTAAAGGTGGGGTTGTATCCTCGACTGTTGTCTTTGGTGGTGTCCACTAATGGTGCCCCATGTATTTGATGTTGGCATTGTAAGCCAAGGGAAGTGTCTAGCTGCTGAGATCCTTCTAAATAAATCCACCAAGAGCTGGTTAATGTGTATTGCAATTTAAAACTCCTCTGTATACGTTTCCTGAATTTTTTAGGTCATCTCTCTCAAAACCTCATCGTTTGAGGTCATTCCCTTTCATATTCTACCACTGATGGAGAAGGGTTTATTTCTCTGCCACACTGTGACCACCACCTCTGTCCCTTCACCTTGATTTCATAGCAACATCATCCACTTACACTCACCACTGCTGTCCACTGATTTCCAAAATCACTTTTGTGTTTAGCCTCTTGTTTTTATTCTCCAAAACCTCTTCATTCTCTTTGGTGATTCACTGTCCTTTTCTCAACTTCAATGATCTTTGTTAGAAGATGGTTTTGAGTGAATCAAGAACACACTGAGGTGGGAGAGACAGGTGGGAGAGAGCAGGCTCTGAAATGTAATGTGTATACCTACAAGTTAATACTCCTCACTAGTGTTAGTACTAAAGCTGAAACCAAGGGAACTAAAACTAGAGAAAGGAGCAATAGAAAGAAGGATGAGTCAACATCTAGCGGCTGAGCTCATACTTAAGGTGTAAGAGAGATGTGCTAAGTCCAGCACAATCACCGTAGAGGTGGAATAGGCTCTTACCATTGTACGTAGGTCAGGAAGCAACAGTTAGAACTGGACATGGAATAACAGACTGGTTCCAAACAGGAAAAGGAGTACGTCAAGACTGTATATTGTCACCCTGCTTATTTAACTTCTATGCAGAGTACATCATGAGAAATGCTGGACTGGAAGAAACGCAAGCTGGAATCAAGATTGCCGGGAGAAATATCAATAACCTCAGATATGCAGATGACACCACCTTTATGGCAGAAAGTGAAGAGGAACTAAAAAGCCTCTTGATGAAAGTGAAAGAGGAGAGTGAAAAAGTTGGCTTAAAGCTCAACATTCAGAAAACGAAGATCATGGCATCCAGTCCCATCACTTCATGGGAAATAGATGGGGAAACAGTGGAGACAGTGTCAGACTTTATCTTTTTGAGCTCCAAAATCAGTGCAGATGGTGACTGCAGCCATGAAATTAAAAGACGCTTACTCCTTGGAAGGAAAGTTATGACCAACCTAGATAGCATATTCAAAAGCAGAGACATTACTTTGCCGACTAAGGTCCATCTAGTCAAGGCTATGGTTTTTCCTGTGGTCATGTATGGATGTGAGAGTTGGACTGTGAAGAAAGCTGAGTGCTGAAGAATTGATGCTTTTGAACTGTGGTGTTGGAGAAGACTCTTGAGAGTCCCTTGGACTGCAAGGAGACCCAACCAGTCCATTCTGAAGGAGATCAGCCCTGGGATTTCTTTGGAAGGAATGATGCTAAAGCTGAAGCTCCAGTACTTTGGCCACCTCATGTGAAGAATTGACTCATTGGAAAAGACTCTGATGCTGCCAAGGATTGGGGGCAGGAGGAGAAGGGGATGACAGAGGATGAGATGGCTGGATGGTATCACTGACTCAATGGCTGTGAATCTGAGTGAACTCTGGGAGTTGGTGATGGACAGGGAGGCCTGGCATGCTTCGATTCATGGGGTGGCAAAGAGTAGGGCACAACTGAGTGATTGAACTGAATTGATTAATATAATAATAAAGATCACTGGTATTTGTTATTTTGTTACTCTCTGAAATTTTTAGCAATAAAGTCCCTTGGAAGTCTTCAGATGAAACTATATGCTTGTTTAGGAGCAGAGGCCAGGGAAACAAATGTCAAGAATGTAGTGTTTTGCAGCAAAGGAGAGAAATTCAGGTTTAAAAAAAAAAGCTGATAGAAATGGAATGAACTATGAGTAAATTGGGAACAATCATCAGGTTTGAAAGTGGCTGCATCTGAAGGAGGATTTTGATATCATAATCTATTTGCCCCTCCAGCCAACCACAAGCGTGTTTCTTCCTTGGACTGTTTCATCATTCAGACCTGTTCCAGTTCTAGGGACTCCAACTCAGAGCTGCTTCTCCTCTCCTCCGTGCACAATGTCCCTATCCTCCATACCTTCTATATACATCTTCCTTGTCTTCCATAGATTGACTACATTGCCCGAAACTTTTCTTTAGCTTGATAATGACTTTGAATCTGTTGGTTTCTCCTTTTTCTCCCTCTTTATTATGCTTCTCTGGCATGTACTTGTGTTCTTGTCTGGAACGCTCATAGTCTTGGAGCTGCTTTAAATCTGCTGATTTCTGTCTGCTTGTCACCCATGCTGAACCTCATCCTTGAGTTATCCCTATTGTCTGCATCTGATGAATGTGATGGCATCAACAACAGCTGTTGGAAAGGCATGAAAACATAGTAACTGGGCCCATTTTGTCTACTTGGTTCTTCTCTTTCGGACCTTTTCCTTATATGTATATGATTGTTTAATTGCTAAGTCATGTCCAACTCTTGTGACCTCTATCCATGGAATTCTCCAGGCAAGAATACTGGAGTGGGTTGCCATTTCTTTTTCCAGGGGATCTTCCCGACCCAGTAATCAAACCCGGGTCTCCTGCACTGCAGGCAGATGATTTACCGACTGAGCTATGGGGGAAGTCCCCCCACTGATATGTATACTAACCTATAAAAAAAGGAGAAGGAGGCAGCAGAGGATAGATAGATAGCATCACCGACTCAATGGACATGAATTTGAGCAAACTCTTGACAGATAATGGAGGATATAAGAGCCTGGCATGCTTCGGTACACAGGGTCACAAAGACATGACTTAACAACTGAACAGCAACACCATACTAATGCTTGCATGTAAAATTTTAAACTTATGTTAGTTTTTTTTCCTCACAAAAATGGGATTATAAGTACTACTCTTTTTTTTTCCTTGAGAATGTCTTCTGGGCATCTTTCCATATCATTACATGTATTATACTTCATTCTTTGTTGAACAGCTGCACAGCATTTCATTGTAAGAATTGTATATATTTTATTTTCCCAATTTCATATTTAGGTTGCTTCTAATTTTATTTTGCTATTTTAGACAATGCTGCAATAAATAACCTTGTGCATATATCTTTTCGCACCTGTGTTTTTCTGTAGGATAATTTCCCAGTAGTGAAATTGCTAGTTTAAAGGATCTGTGCATTTTATAGCAAAGGAAATAATCAGCAAAATGAAAAGACAATCTACAGAATAGGAAAAAATATTTGCAAATGATGTGACCAAAAAAGGATTGATATCTAACATATATAAACAACTCATATACCTCAACAACAACAACAAAATCAAATAACCTAATTTTTAAAAGGGCAGAAGAACTGAATAGACTTTTTTCCAGAGAGGAAATGCAGATTGCCAACAGGCACATGGAAAGATGCTCAACATTATTAATCATCAGGGAGAAGCAAATCAAAACCACGAAGGTGAGATGTCACCTCACACTTGTCAGAATGGCTATCATCAAAAAGATACAAATAACAAGTGTTGGTTAGGATGTGGAGGAAAGGAATCCTTGTGCACTGTTGGTGAGAATGTAAACTGGTACAGCCACTGTGGAAAATACCATGGAGGTTTCTCAAACAATTAAAAATAGAGCTACCAGCAATAACCCAGCAATTCCACTCCTGTGTATATATCCCAAAAAAACCCCCAAAACACTATTTTGAAAAGATACATGTACCACAATGTTCATAACAGGGTTATTTACAATAGCCAAGATATGGAAGCAACCTAAGTGTCCATCCACAGATGAATGGATAAAAAAGATGTTGTACACACACACACACACACAATAGAATACTCCTCCGACATAAAAAAGAATGAAATTTTGCATTTGCAGCAACATGGAGGGACTTAGAGGACATTATGCTAAGTGAAATAAGTCAGAGAAAGACAAGTAGGACTGTATTATTTCACTTATATGTGTCATCTAAGAAATACAACCAACTACTGAATATAACCGAAAAGAAGCAGAATCACAGATGTAGAGAACACATTAGTGGTTTCCAGTGGGGAGGGGAAGAATAACATAGGGGTGCGAAGTTAGAGGTATTAATACACATTAGTGGGTGTAAGACAGGCTCAAGGATGTACAATGTAGAGAATATAGCCAATATTTTGTAGTAACTGTAAGTGGAACAGTTAAAAGTTCAAAAAAAGTTTTAAAAGTAATATTTAAAAATTGTTTAAAAATAAAGCAATTAAAAATTAAAGATCTGCACATTTAAAATCCTGATAGATATTGTTACATCGCTTTCCAATGATACTGGATGCTTGGGGCTGGTGCACTGGGACGACCCAGAGGGATGGTACGAGGAGGAGGAGGGAGCGGGGTTCAGGATGGGGAACACGTGTATACCTGTAGCAGATTCATGTTGATGTAGGGCAAAACCAATACAATATTGTAAAGTAATTAACCTCCAATTAAAATAAATAAACAAACAAACAAATAAATAAATACACATATATAAAGTTATGCCAGTTTACAGTTATCAAACATGTATGAGGTAGAGTACGGTTCTGCTCTACATTAATGCTAGCCTTACCCGGATTCTCAAGGCATCTTGGAATTCCTGTTTATTTTTCACCAGTTCTCTATTTTATTGCCGAAATAGCACTGCTAGGCTGCCTCTGAGATGCCTAATCTAATGCTGCCCTTCTAATCTCAAGAACTGATCTAGCTCTCCTTTGCCTAACTTCAGTGTCATTGCTCTTCACACTCTTTCTTGTTGCCTCAAGATTTGGAACTTGTTGCTACAGCTCCACACATTATTTCTGCATTAGGAAAAATGGGGAAAGTTACCCCTTTTATTAGGAGAGCAAAGCCTTCAAAGAAGGCCCTAGTTACATCTTTTAGACATAGCTCAGTCCCCTGGTCATTTCTAGCTGCAATAGGAAATTGGGATACTTAGTACCTGCCAAAGGGGACCAAGATTGCCATGAATCTGTGTACCAATTTTGATGCATTGCTTAAGCCTAGGCGTGCTCCACCCAGAATAAAATGAAGATTCTGTTAGCATGGAAGAAAGGAAGAATGGATATTGAGTAGTAACCCACAATATTTCAAACTGACAGAAAGATAAGCTTCATTACAGTAGCAAGAAGACAATTTTTTTTACATGGTCATTATAGCTCATTCTGATCAGGATAGCTTTAAATTATACATGTACATTTTTTCTTTGCCAAGGTGTCATTTAATAAGGCCTAAAGTTAAATTGAAAGCAAAAGCATAGTGAGGTTTTTGAAGTATTTATCTTATGTTCTTGACTGAAGAGATAAATTTAGTAGTTGTTTCTCAGGTAACTAAACTTTGCTGTCAGGATTAGTTTTTTATGTATTTAATTTGCCTTTAAACCTAGGTTCTGTGCAAAGTTCCATAACTGCTTTAAAATATGGGCTTTATTAGGGATATGAAAGCTGAGAGCGCAGTAATAGTTTCTCCTTATTAACTCATCACATGATACTAGGGGTGGGGGATGAGAACCGAGAGCGCTCGGAAAACCGCAGTGAGAAGAGACACGCCAAGCAACTGGGCCTTTCCACGACCCTGAAAAGAACTGAGGTTCTGCAAAGAAGCACTTGACTTGTTTACCCTCAAAATCTGTTGGTTTGGGAAGGGAATATTGAAATATTTTTTAAAAATAGTCACTTTTGTATGAGGATTTTCAGAGGTGTGTTTTGCTTTCCTTCTCACTGGTTGGTTGTTGTTTTGGAGGCTGGGAGTTGTTTCTAAATTTCACTTCAAAAGCTACTCTAGGCGGAGCTGATAAATGAATGTTGCTCTGGGGTCCACTTTGAAGAGGATGTTATGGTCAGTGCTTTAGGCTGAACACATGGTTAGCACTTTATAGTTCACAAATCTGTATCTGTGACTTTATTGATAGGTCTTGGGTTAGTTAAGGTTCTCCAGAGACACAGAATCAATAGGCTGTATTAGGACACACACACGTTTTAGAAGGCTCACTTCAACCTTGCCTCCCTTCCCTGAGGTCAGAAGGCTTTTTGGTCTGCCAGCGCTCAGCCTTGCTCAGCTCCCTCTCCTTTTTTTCTCATACCAACATTTCCTCTAATATTCAGACTTGGCATCCACCTCTCTGAAGATCCAGACAAACACAGTAATATTTGTTTCTACTTATTCCCCAAGTAGTCTATGAGAGTGAGTGTTTTGCTTCATCGTTGTCAGCATTTGATAATTTCAAAATCTGTGCTACTTTGAAAAATTTAGAGTGTGTGCGGAAAGAGAAGCCTTGGATCCTCCTTCAGGGAGAGAAGATGGACTTCCTGCATTCCAGATGGGGAAGTGGAATATGTCTGTCCTTCGGAATCTTATTATAGATGTTGCCCAGGTTCTAGTTTATTTGCTAGGATCCTATTTCAGGTACATTATGATTAAGTGGGATTGCCTGGACTGGCTTGAGGTTCTGTGTGTGCTGGCCTTAGTCGATTCAGTGACTCTTTGCGGCCCCAGGGACTATAGCTTGCCAGGCTCCTCTGTCCACGGGGATTCTCCAGGCAAGAATACTGGAGTGGGTTGCCATGCCCTCTTCCAGGGGATCTTCCCAACCCAGGTTCTAACTACATGGATGATACTATCAATATTTTGGGAAAAAGCATTTGAAATTTCATACATTTGGTTCATAACTACCCATGTACACACACTGGAAGCTGGGATGGCCTGTACTGACATACAGTAGTAGCACAAATGTGGTAAAGTATAAAACATAGGGAAGTAATAACTCAATATCATAACAAACTGTAAGAAATAAAAATGAAGTGTGATGAGATAATTCTTGCTGCATATCAAGCAGCAACCTGATATGCCAGTGAATTCCTGTCTTTTTATGTTAAGAGGAATTTTGGTCAAGCAAAACCTTACATAGACCCTGTATGTGAAACGGATGAAAAGTGACAGTGTTCTGGCTTCATTAGGGATGGAGGTTGGAGCTGGTGTGCTCATCCCACTCTACCTGCGTGGTAGCTGCAGGAAAGCTCCATGGAACCTCTGGGTCTATAGAACACAGGTTAATAACACTGTTAGAGATGACTCTCTTTCTTGGTCTGCTAAGCAAATCCAACATCATGCTAAGTTGCTTCAGTCTTATCTGACTCTTTGCGACACTATGAACTACAGTCTGTCCGATTCCTCTGTCCATGGGGTTCTCCAGGCAAGGATACTGGAGTGGGCTGCTGTTTCCTCCTCCAGGCGATCTTCCTGACCCAGGGATCGAACCCGCATCTCTTATGTCTCCTGCATTGGCAGACGGGTTCTTTGCCACTAGCGCCACCTAGGAGGCCTAGGCATCTCATGGGAGCATGGTGGACACCACCCAGAGATGGTGATATTTTAAATGTGTGATAACTCATCTGTGATCAATCAGATGCCACACATGCTAGTCCTTGCCCTCTTGGACTACAGATTGCTTTATTGGTCTTCCTCACTCTGTTACTCAGGAGGTAGACCCCTGCAGGCTATGGTTTCCCAGGTTCTTGTTGGGTTTGGCCATTGGGAGGCCAAGGCCAAAGACTGCTGGCGAAAGTGAAGAAGACAGAGTATTTCTCTTCTCTCCTTTCCCATTCTCCCACTCAGCCCCTCCCCATCTTTGGTGATGTCTCTAGAAGGGACCATGCCTCTTCTGCAGCTCCAGCTCTTCTGGATTGAACTGCCATGTGTCTAGTCTCTGACAGGGGGTACCAAAAATCAAAGAAACATGATAGAAAAATCTTAAAACTGAGAAACTTCTGTTCACTCACTTAATCATTTTTTTCCCCTGATAACTGGGGGTAAGAGGGAGAAAAAGTCTCCTTTTTCTATTTTTAGCAGGGGAATGCCCAAGAAGCAAGGTTTGAAATCATGGTATGACTGAAACAAACATAATATTTTGACTTTATAAGCTTTTGGCTTTTAAGAGAAGACTATGTTGAGGATCGTGTTAGTTGGAATTTGGGGCTATTTTGAATCCCTCCCCATAAGAACAGGGATCTGGAGAGCTGTCCCAGGAGTAAGTGAATGTGCAGAGCAGCTTCAGCTCTCCTGTCTGCCATCATTTCCCTACCCAGATGTACAGCACAAGTAGACTCCTTAAAGTGCTTATTTGCATACTCTATTGCTCAATGGGGTCTGACTCTTTGAAACTGCATGTATTATAGCCCACTATGCTTTTCTGTCCATAGGATTTCCCAGACAAGAATACTGTAGGTTTCCATTTCTTCCTCCAGGGGATCTCCCCCACCTAGGGATTGAATTCGTGTCTCCTGCATTGGCAGGTGGATTCTTTACTGATGAGCCACCAAAGAAGCCCAAAGTGCTTAGAGTCTTAGGTTATTTCATCCATTTTTACATCTTTCCTGGTTGATAAATGGAATCTATATTAATTGGATCTCTTGATTCTGGGAAGGTTTGGGATCTGAATGCCAGTACAGTCAGATTAATGTCTCAAGATTCTGAGAGTTTCTAAGGAGACACTAGGAAGGGGTTGGCTTTCTGGGCAAACAAGTGCATTTGAAAGGGAAAGATCAGTTGCTAAAGAAAGAAGGATTCCACATCCCTTTCTCTTTATACAGAATCTTTATTCTGAATGTTACTTGTGTATTGACAGGAAACACCATGTTACTTCCCCTGACTTCCACATGGACATCATGGCATGGATAAAATCTTCTAAGATTCTGTGAAATGGACTTCTCTTTGTCTTCTTATAAATTAATTCAGGACCACAAAGGCTCACAGTCACTAAGTGGGCAGTCATTGCCTTGGTAATAGAAGTTTCTATAAATTTTCAGGGAAACTTCTCTTGGGAGTAGAGTTCTTCTTGCCTATATTTAAGTGGTGAGAATTAGAGGAAAAGTTTTCTTAACTTCGGTGCCTGTGTGCTCAGTTGCATCTTTGTGACGTGATGAACTGTAGCCCACCAGGCTCCTCTGTCCATGGGATTTTTCCAGGCGCAAATACTGGACTGGGTTGCCCTTTCCTTCTCCAGGCAATCTTCTTGACCCAGGGATCAAACCCATGTCTCCTGCATCTCCTGCATTGCAGGCAGATTCCTTACTTCAGAGCCACTGGGGAAGCCCTTAATTTTGGTAAGAAAGACCAACTCAGAACTACTGATGTTGTTCTTCCCTGCCCAGCATTGCCCTAATCTAGGTCCTAGTCTGTGGCCCAGTCCCTGAACCAAAAGAATCAAGCTTAGAGCTAAAAAGTCACCTTCTGTCCATCAGTACTGGCCCATGGAATCCGAAGTGGCCCTGCAGACCTGGGCATGGGACGGCCCACTCAGCAGTTGCCTCTTTGCTTACCCCCGCCATCTGTCCCAGGTCTAGCTAGGATTCTGCTCCGGTTCTTGGTAGTCACCTTAGCCCTGAGTTTAGCTTTTTGTCCAAGGCTGGCCTTCCCAAGTCTTGTCTGCCCTCTTTCCCTGGTTGGCTGAGATCTCGCTTCAGCCAGATGGACACCTCTCCCAATCATTCCCAAAGCAAGATGCTGCTATATCCCTGGAAATCCCTACACGCCAGGTTCTGATTCACAGCTCAGATTCTGTGAGTGTCAGTCCTCCCATGGACATTGTAACATGAACTGCTATTCCTCTTCTGGGGTACGGGTGTGCTAAGTCACTTCGGTCATGTCTCACTCTTTGGAACCCCATGAACTGCAGCCTGCCAGGCTCCTCTGTCCATCAGATTCTCCAGGCAAGACTTCTGGAGTGGATTGTCATGCCCTTCTCCAGGGGATCTTTCTGACCCTGAGATCAAACCTGCATCTCTTGCATTGGCAGGCAGGTTTCTCTTCTGGGGACACATCCTAAAATTTCTTCAATTCCCTCCTAGCTCCAGTCTCAGTCACTGTCTCTCCCTTCTAGACTGAAATTAGGTTTCCAGGTTAATGTTTCGACATTTCTGCCAACTGGGCCTTAACGTCCAGGTAATAAGAAAGAGACATAATACCTAGTTTGATTTGCAATGGCATAAACTTATAAATGTATATGCAATCTCTGTGTATGTGCACATTTAAAAAATGGAAATATCTTTTTTCCTGATAGAATGAAATTATTGTAAAAAACTTAAAGTTCCCCCACCATAATTACCCCTCTGAGTCATAATGTTAACAGCTTATATTGATATTATCTTCCCAGATCTTTTAAAGGGAAGTATAAATTCAAATATGTAATATAATTTAATTAAGTATAAAATGTATATTTAAAACATAAATTGGATTATATTTTTTTATAGTTTGTTTTTCATTTGAACTTCATCATTTATTGTTGAACATCATCCTGTTCTCATTTTTATTTTATTTTTTTTCTTTCTAGTACTTTTCTCATTTTATGTATTTTTAAAATTCTTTTAAAAAATTGTTTATTTTTAATTGAAGAAGAATTGCTTTACAGTATTGTGTTGGTTTCTGTCAAACATTAACATGAATTCACCATAGATATATATGTCTCCTCCCTCTTGGACCTCCCCTGATCTCCCTCCCCATTGCACCCCTCTAGGTTGTTACAGAGCACAGGTTTCAGTTCCTTGAGTCAAACAGCAAATTCCCATTGGCTATCTATTTTACATAGGGTATAATGTATGTTTCCATGTTACTCTCTCGATACATCATTTTATGTATTTTTAAAAATGTTTTATTTTATACTGGAGCATAGCTGATTAACATCCTATTCTCATTTTAAATCTGAATTCTCTTTGGCTCAGCTTCAGAGTAGTCTGTGATTTAAGTATGAAAGAATAATTCTTCTCTTTTTATAGTCTTTTTTTGGGGCGGGGTTATTTGTTAAATTATTTATAGTGATAGGTTTTACAGAAATAGATGTTTTTTTACTGAGACCATCAAAACCCTCAGTGCCTAAATGATTCTGCTGATTAAGTGGAAAACATGTGAAGACATGTCAAGCTGTCAAGCAAAAGAGAAGGCGATCTCTCCCTAATGTAAATGGATTATATAAAGACCTGACCTCCCATTGCAGCAAGTTCTGGTGTTTTATGCTCTAAAGGCCAGGTAGATATTACTCTGCAAGGTTCTTGTAGAATGTTGAACTTTTAAAATGAAGAACCAAATTTTAAAACTGTCATAAATCTGAGTCTGGCTTTCAGAAGGCAAGAATGCTATTTTTAGTGTCCGGATTGCAGTCTTTCCCTTTGGTAGTTGATGTGACTGCACAGTAAGAATGAAAAATGAAACTTCCAGAGATTGGATAGCTAAGGAGATTGAAAATAACACCCAGACAGTGAAGCCTTTGGGTCACTAATTTGAATTCAGCTCAGCTCAGTGATGACTACAAATTGTTCTGTCTGATGGCAGCGAGGCTTGCAGAAAATACATTCCTCATGGTTATCTGTGTTAATTCTCACTCTGCTTGTTGGAACCAGGTTTGCTCATTTTCAATTGTAATCCCCTAGAGGGCAGGGGCTACAGCTGCATAATATGCTTTTTACACCTTCATTTAGAAGAGTCGATTAGATGGTTTTGATAAGGGAAATGAAGAAATGCTTTTTCTGAGGTGAGCCGGCTGGTGTGAAATCCTGGCTACGAAGCATTCCTGTGAAATATGCGCATCTTCCCTTCTGGTTTGTTCTGGGCGGCTTTGGAAATAGTTTAGTCTCATGCAATGGCAGATAGTCTCCTTTTATAGTCCTGTCAGCAAATGCTACAGCTCAAACCCTGAAATTTAAACACACATCTCTCTCTTTTTTTTTGATTTGCACACATCTGCTGGAGTCCAACTTGACATCCACCTTTTCTGTTGTCTTCCTTACTCACTTGAGCACGCCTTGGCCATAATACATTAATCCATTTGTCTATTAAATATTAATTTCATCCTCTGCTGATTCTGATTTTTTTTTGTCTGTGTGTATGAATGTGTCCTATCTCCCTATGTAGAAGCAAACATTTTGAGAGTCAAGACCATTCCTTATATCTTTTTGCAACCTCCCCAGTGACTAGCACAATATTTGCTATAGTACATGCTAGTATTGACAGATTTTATTAATGACATTGTTGAATAGTAGTCGTAGAAATTTTCATAGTGAAAGTGAAGTCGCTCAGTCGTGTCCAACTCTTTGCGATCCCATGGACTGTACTCTACCAGGCTTCTCTGTCCATGGGATTTTCCAGGCAAGAATACTGGAGTGGGTTGCCATTTCCTTCTCCAGAAATTTTCATAGACTTTTATAATAACTGATATTATACGAACTGTGTTTCTTTTTTGACTCATTTAGTATTATATTTTCAGTGCTATGGAGGCAGTGCCCATACATTCACGTAGATTGTAGACTGTACAAATCTAGAGGGGCCTGTTTACAGAGACAATGCTATGGTGATTGGAAGCTCTAATTGCAGGTGATTGGAGGCTCTAATTTCAGGTAATTTCAGGCTCTAATGGCTCTGGAAAATGGAGATCAAAGAATGATGGCACTGTGCTCAAAAATAAAACATATGTCTGTAACTGCAAAAGGCTACACACATAAGAATAAGTCACTAGTACACTTGTTTTTGAACCAAAACTAAATAGAATAGGGATAACATTTTAACAAGTGGGTGTTTCCGCTCCTTCTACTCCACTTTGCCATCCCAAGTAATTAAAACAAAAAACAAAAAACAAAACTTCTTTGAAGATTCAGTTTATTCCTGTCTTTAGCCCTCTAAATAGTTTATTTTTTTGTCAACCCAGGTTTGGGGCTTTTGTGATGCAGAATCAGGAGATTCTATTGAGACAGACAGGATTAGAAAGCAGAGAGGACAAGAGAAGGAAAAATAATCCAGGGTCCTGACTCCTGGGGTTGGTGGAGAGTTTGAGAGAATAAGAAGCTCAGATCAGGGTAGGCTGCGGGAGAGAGGAGCGGGCAAAGTGCTTCAGGAAGTACTGCAGACACACTACAAGTGGATTCTCTTTACGCCTGCATATCAAGATAGGTTAGGTTCTGCTGTAGTTGTATCGTGCAAACAGCTAATCTATTTGGCCTCACACAGCAAAGTGTATATATGCCAATCCCAATCTCCCAGTCCATCCCACATCCCCTTTCCCTACTTGGTATCCATGTTTGTTCTCTGAATCTGTTCTAACAAAAGCTCATTTCTTCCTGAATATCTGGCTCAGGTAACACCAGATCCGTGTGTGCAGGAGTGTGCTATGTGGTGACTTGGTGGCCTCAGTGGCTTTGATCTGGACTCTGCCACTATAAGAATGGCAGGGGAGGAGGGGACAAGGAGACCTCACAGTCTTCAAAGCTTAGCCAGGAAGAAATTTTTGCCTGAAACCCATGGCTGCCTGACTGCAGAGGGGCTGGGAAGCAGAAACTGTATATAGATGGGCTCTGCTAATACCTACCTCTGGCTTTTCAGAAGCATTGGAAGGACTAGAATCGCTTTTGCTTTTGGTGGCTGATGGTGTCTCTTACAGGCTATGCCTCTCTGAGATTGGGCCACAGAGGCCTTGGAATTTATTTGGTTTATACAGAAAAAGACGACTACAGGTTATAAAACTTTCTTAAAAGTTTCTAAAAAATACAAAAGTAACTGTCATCCTGCTAAGTATTTATTATAAGAGTTTTTGAAAGTTTCTGCTGCCTTGCTCTCTCTTTTTCCCTTTAGTGAGAGAAAATACTCATGAATGCAATTACTTCCATGACTTATAGAGAGGAAGTTTTAAATTTGGTTTTATTTCCTTTGCTTCCTTGATATTCACTTTATTAGGCATCTTAAGATGGAGAAAGGTTATAAATTCCCTTCAGCGTCATTGAAAGGAAGCCTGTCTAGAATAACATAAATGTGATGGTCATTCATGATTCCTTTGAGCTTTATGACTCTTCTAAGAAAATAAAAAGTCTGTACTGCAAATTCATAGGAGAAATGAAGCTGGCAGCATGTGTCTAATGTGATTTCTTGGCAAGTGTATTTTAGCAGAGGATGAAAGATTATAGAATTGCATACAATCTTTTTTGTTTTTTAATAGTAGGATAAATTAGGAAACAATTTTAGATTTTTCTGCAATTTCCTCAACAGAAACTACTATATTTTAGGAGACATTATCTGATTATTTGTGTCTTGACAACATTTCGACAGTTTCAACAGGTGGTCCCTACCATTAACAACACCAACGACAACCTAGTTGTCATAAATGAGAGCAAGAGCAGGCACGATTGAATACTTCAGTCTGCAGTTACATTTTCTGCATAATTAGTCATAAATTGAGCATCCAAACATAGATGCATGCGTAATTAATTATGACTTATTTAAAAGCACTCGGGTTATGCACTTTGTTCTTCATTTCCTGCAAATCAAATTACTGAAGTTTTCATTTCATTTAAAAATAATTTTCCTTGCTTTATTTTTTTTTTAAATTTCAATGGAGATATAAGGTTGATTACAGACTAAATAACCGAGGTAAGGTAAACAAGGTAAACACCGTGAAGGAAGGGAGGGAGGGATAATATCTGAAAGCCTAAGATTGCAGAGGGTTAGAAGAGCTTGCTCTGAAGCTGGGGGCGGAAACTGAGGATAGGGCTGGCAGGGCTAAGTAATGAAAGATTTTCGTGGTGTTTTTGATTGGGTTATCTTAGCTGAGAAAAGATAACACATTAAGAGAAATAACACAGATGAAGAAAGCCTAATGATCAAATGATTAAACATTTGGAGACAAAGCTAACTGCCATCTTTTGAAACACATTCATCTGAAATATTCTGTTAACCAATGAATGTTTTATTTTTAGTAGATTTAGATGCTGTTCCTTCATTACTGATAGAGTCTATGGATTGTTTGAAGAGTCAAGATGTACTGCCTGGACGTGTGTTTTGGCCTTTTCTCAAATATTATGTGATGACACCTTGATGACTGTGTCCATGGAAAGGGACAAAGTGCCTTGTCTGTTTCTCAGATGACTCAGTGGTAGAGAGTCTGCCTGCCAGTGCAGGAGACGCAGGAGACTTGGGTTCATCCCCTGTTTCGGGAAGATTTCCTGCAGGAAGAGGCGGCAACCTACTCCAGTGTTCTTTATTCTTTCTTTCTTTATTTTTAGTTGGAGGATAATTGCTTTACAACATTGTGCTGGTTTCTGACATACATTAACATGAGTCAGCCGTAGGTATACCTATGTCTTCTCCCTCCTGAAACTTTCTCCCACCTCCCCCTCCATCTCCCCCGCTAGGGTGTAACAAAGTACCGGTTTGAGCTTCCCGGGTCGTACAGCAGATTTCCACTGGCTTTCTGTTTTACATGTGAAAAATGTGTATGTTATCATGCTACTCTCTCAATTTGTCCCTCTCTCTCCTTCCCTCACTGTCCACGAATCTCTTCTTAAGTCTGCATCCCCACTGTTGCCCTGCAAATAGGTTCATCAGTATCATTTTTCTAGATTCCATATATATGCATTAATATATGGTATTTATTTTTCTCTTTCTGAATTACTCTGTAAAATAGGCTCTAGGTTCACCCACTTCATCAGGACCAACTCAAATGTGTTCCTTTCATTCCATTGTATATATGTACCACAGCCTTTTTATCCATTCATCTGGTGATGAACATCTAGATTACTTCCATGTCCTAGATATTGTAAATAATGTTGCAACAAACACTGGGATATATGTGCCTTTTTCAGTTATGGTTTCCTCAGGGTATGTGCCCAGTCCACTCCAGTATTTTTGCCTGGATAATTCTATGGACAGGGGAGACGGGTAGGGTACAGTCCAGGGAGTTGCAAAGAATTGGACACAACTGAGAAGCTGAGCATGCGTGCACTCAGGTGCCTTTGCTGGTGTGATCAGTCTTGAAAGCCAAATAATTTATACCCACTAGGCCTCTCTGTATATAAACAGACCAGTGCTTCTTAACCTTTCCTGGTAAGTATTCCTCAGAGTATGACATGGAATTCCTATCTCTACAAGTCTGGGACCATAGTCTAACCATGTATCAGAAAATAGGAAAATTCCTTACTTTTTTATGTTAGAAATTCATGTGAATTTTAAAATTCTATAATATATCCATGTCTGTTTTAACATTAAAACAAACTTTTTAAAACATAAACTGTGGGAAAACATGAAACTGTTTTCTGCCTAACTCAGTGGTTAATAAGTGAGATCTTTTCCAACAAGTCTCTCCACCGTGGAGGTGAGTGATGAAAATTATCACAGTACATCAGTTTTTGTGTCCAGGAAATCTCTCTTCTCAATATTTCAGACCCAAATTCATATATATCAGGACATAAATATCTGCAGACATTTTAGAGTTTTATAAGCTATGTTGACACTCCAAGCGGAGGTTCAGGGCATTTTTATGCAACAGTTGATGACATCTCACTAATTAACATCTCACTGAGAGCTGCTGTGATGTGGCTAGCTGAAATTATTGACCCATTTTTACCACTTTATTGACCCCAGTGAGAAGATCAAGAGGCAGGAGCTTTGGGGTGAGGCATTCTTAGTAAACAAAATCTACTGTTAGATTTTGTAAGAGTCTTAATATATTTCACTACTCCTACCGCTTGTCACAGATTTGATGTTAAATTGTACATCTGTTCATGTATTCAGGCTTCCGTAGTGGCTCAGATGGTGAAGAATTTGCCTGCAGAAGACATGGATTCTATCCCTAAGTTAGGAAGATCCCCTGGAGAAGGGAATGGCTACCCCTCTTTAGTTTTCTTACCTGGAGAATCCCAGCGACAGAGGAGCTTGGCAGGCTACAGTCCGTGGGGTCACAAAGAGTCAGACATGACTGAGCCACTAACATTTTCATAAAGTGTGCAATAAATGTAATGTGCTTGAATCATCCTCAAACCATTCTCTTCAACCTCCGGTCTTTGGAAAAATTTTCTTCTGCGTAATTGTTCCCTGGTGCCAAAAAGGTTGAGGACCACTGCTATAGTATAACAGTTTCCCTGGACTAAGTGTGAAAATACAGGGCACCTCTCTTTTCTGAATTAGAAGTCCCATATTGGCAAGGAGATTTTAAGATTGCTAATGGGGATGAAAATCTCACAGGAGAGGAATGACCCAGAGGAAGGCTTCTGCCTTCCTTCTGCCAAAGAGAACTGGTCTGAGAACTGCTCTCAAGCATCCTGTGTGGATGGAGCTCAGTGGTGGGCTTCACGCTGCAAAGCTAGGATCTTGGATGTCCAGATCTGGAGATGAGTGAGATGGTATCAAGGTTTTCCTTTAATAACAAGAGCCCTTCACACCCTGTTGATTCAAATCAAAGAGATCCACATCCGTTTTCACATCTCACTGATTATTTTGTATATGGTGCTACATGTTCATTTAGGCTCAGAATTGCATCCGTATATTTCCAGCTTTCTATGATCTCTTTTGCTTCATTTGCTCTTCTGAAATATTTCCAATTAGTTGGGTACCCAATTGTTCGTGAAGCAGTCTCTTAGTTTGTGCTGAGAAGGCATTTTTAGACAAAAAAAAAAAAATTTGTCATGATGATGATGATGTTATGTGCTGATTTCAAAAAGACCTGACCATTTATGCTCATTGAGATAGTAAGTGATTTCCCTACTTCCAAACTTTGAAAGAATCTTTCTTTCAAATCTTTTTAGTAATTTTTCTTTTGTGGTTGATGAGGTCTTCTTAGCTGATGAGTTGCAACAGGAGAGTCTTTGTAACCGATGAGCCTGTACTTGGAGAGCTTGAATGAAGCAATTAGGCCCAACTAAACTTTTAGTTCACAGACCAAGGTGTGGTAAGTATTTTTTGGAGATAGCAGTGTCAATCAGAAATGAGGATGCCATTCTGGGATGAGGGTCTGAGAGACTGAGAGGTCTTTTTCAGCCTCTACTTACAGTCTTCTGACATAACTCATTTTTTTACATAGTAGACAGAGCTACCTGAAAATAACTCATACTCTCTCATTGCCTTAGAGGAAACTGTAGTCAGATTCATCCTAGCTGTTATACAAGATGTTGATATTTCATTATTTGTCAGGTCAATTGATGCTGGACATAAGAGGAAGATCCCCATGATAGCACTGACTTAAAGTATCTAGCAAAGCTTAGACTCAGCAGTGGTTAGGGTCATTGCTAGTAAGAACTGCCTTTGTGCAAAGTGCAGAAAAGCTACTCCTTTGGGCAAATAGATAAACAAAAAGCACCCCTTCTTTAGGGTGGATGCAGCCTATCCCAGATAGTGGTTTAGATTTGAGCCCCCTCAGACTCTGTCCCCCAGGTACCTTTGTGCAGTGTTCTAAGGTGCACCTTGGAGGTCCCTGTTGATATTCCTGACAAGAGTTATAGGAGTCCCAAGACACCACCAACAGAGAGGATGCCAGCAGTCAGATAGGTTGAAAGGAGTGGAGGAGAGAGAAATAACAGATTCCTCCTGGTAATAGTACTAGCGTATGAGACGGTGGGAGGAGGCTGAAATTGGGAGGGTATTGTCAACCATGGGAATAGCAAAGGATTTTTTCCCCTCTTTTATAAACTTGCTTGGAATGTCAGGTTTGGAACCTGATAGGAGATATCCCTTCCTTGGTACCTATGTTGCTGGTGCCTATCTTTTCCATCTTTGTCTTCTTAACATTCCTTACCAGGCCTAAAGGGTCATGACTATCGAACACAATCACATTCTTTTTATATTAGACACTATTTATGCTTAAAATAATAGATTCTTGCAAATAAAGGTCAAAGTGATATTTGAGAAATTTCTTCTCTCTTCCTGTTCTCTTACCTGTAGTACTTCTGATTTTCTTGTAAGTTCTCCTTATCCTTCATACCCAGCTCAGGACTTATCCTCTGCTAAACTGTCTGCTGATCACTCCAGGTGTATGTAGACTTCTCTGAATTTTCATTACATCTCCAGCGTGTCTGGCAAAAAGGAAAGTGAAAGAAAAGAAAGTGAAGTAGCTCAGTCGTGTTCAACTTTTTGCAACTCCGTGGACTGTAGTCCACCAGGCTCTTCCCTCCATGGGATTCTCCAGGCAAGAGTATTGGAGTGGGTTGCCATTGCCTTCTCCAGGGGATCTTCCCAACCCAGGGATTGAACCCCAGTCTCCTGCATTGCAGGCAAACACTTTAAACTCTGAGCCACCAGGGAAGCCCCTCCAAAAAGGAAGTGCTCACTAAGATTTTAAATTCCTAAACTTTAACTCCTAACTTTAAAAGCCTATGCTTTAAAACTCTAAACTTTAAACTCAAACTGGTCTGAGAAGGGCTGGAATTGAAAATCTCAATATGTGACTTTCCATTACCTGTCATAAATTGAGAAAGTGATATATTATGGAAAACTAAACCAACACACAGTGCTAAAAATCTTGCAGTCAATTGTTTCCACTCGTGAAGACCTCACTAAGGGCTTCTGACTTGCAGCTAACTAGATACGTTGGTGTATCATAGCATTCTTCTTTGCCGAAGTCTAACTGGAATGTTAATGAAGAGCGAAAGGATGGAAAGGAGATGGCAGGAAGGTGAAGGAGGGGACGCTAGAGGCCTGGAAAATCATCAGAGGGGAAGCTACCAAGTGACAAAATGGACAAGCAAATTCTGATGAGCAAATTTCAGAATTTGCATAGGAAAACTGGTGGTCTTGCAGAGCTTTAGGGAATAAATTATTTTGGGCAGTTAAGCTTTTTACATGGTTGGAGACTAGCTTTTTTTTTTTTTTTTTTTAGTATGAAAACTTGTTTATTTAAATCTTTTGGGGTAGAAATATTTTTGAAAATGGGTTACAGATTTTAGTAGACATTTAAGGATGACTATTTAACTTACTAGCAATAGCAAATTACTCCAAAATGTCAAGGCTTAAAACAACAAACATTTATTCTCTCACAATTTCTGTGAGTCAGGAATCAAGTATGGCTTAGCTAGGTGTCTGTGGCTCAGGGTCCCTTGTGAAGTTGTAGCCCAGCTGTCAGCAAGTCTCATCTGGAGGTGTGACTACAATGGGAAAGGAGATCCACTGTCAAGCTCAGTCATGTGATGTTTGGCAGATCTTGGTCCCTTGTCACGTGGGCTTTTCACAGAGCTGGCTCATGACAAAGTATAGGGCAGACCCACAGCAAGTGATTCAAAAGATCACACGTGGGACTTCCTGGCAGTTCAACGGCTAAGACTCTGAACTTCTTGTGCTTCCACTGCAGAGGGTGTGGGTGTGTTCCCTGGTTGGGAAGCTAAGATCTCCCATGCTGTGAGGCTGGCCAAAAATATAATAAAGTAAAATAAAATAATAAAGAAACTGATAGACCATTAAAGAAAAATAGCTCATGTACCTAAATGAAAGCCAAAATCTTTTCATAATCTGCTTTTGGAAGTGATAGCTCACCACCTTTTTCTATTTCATCCTTTAGAAGTGAGTCTAAGTCCAGCCCACACCCCAGAGTAGGGGCTCACACAAAGGTGTGAATACTTGCAGGCTGCCAACCACAGACCTTTGATAGTCATGTTAATGTTGCTTGCCTATCGGCTGGTTGATTGGAACAAGTGAAAGTCACTCAGCTGTGTCCGACTCTTTGAGGCCCCATGGACTCTGCAGTCCACGGAATTCTCCAGGCCAGAATACTAGAGTGGGTAGCCTTTCCCTTCTCCAGGGGATCGTCCCAACCCAGGGATCGAACCCAGGTCTCCTGCCTTGCAGGCGGATTCTTTACCAGCTGAGCCAGAGGATACTGAGAGAGGCATAGTGTGATCTATTCACACTGTGAAGTAGATATGCGTAAAGAAGCAGAGACGAGACATGAGCAGGGAGCGTTCTCTGGATTCCCATCTGCTCTTCAGACTTGTGTTTTATGAAGCATCTCCATAGCCCTTCCCTTTTAAAAAATTCATTTAAAAAATATTCATTTACTTGGCTGCAGTGGTTCTTAGTTGTGGCACATGGGATCTAGTTCCCCAACCAGGGCCCCCTGCACTGGGAGTGTTGACTCTTAGCCCTGGATCACCAGGGAAGTCCCTGTAGTCCTTTAAAAGAATTTACCCTGATTCCACCATGAACTCTCAGCTAAGTCATGTTGGTTCAGATACTTGCTCAGAGAGAAACCTTCTTTGCCATCTTACATATAACATGATAAGAGAATTTTAAAAATCTTTATGGACATTAATTTCACTCCTACTTAGTGAACGCCTACTCCATGCAAAGCAGTATCCTAGACAATGGGAAAACTGAGGTGAACAAGATGGGAGAGACCCCTTCCCTCATGTATCTTATTGTCTAGTCCAGTCATTTTTAATGCTGATGGATTAGAAGGTTAAGATTTACTGAGATATGTGAGGCTGTTTATATACCCCTACATCAAATAATTCCATTCTTTTGAGCTGCTTTTTAGATTTGGTTCCCATATTTCCCATTTTCCTTCTTGGTTCTACAGTTTTTGAGGGAAAGAAGGGTGTTATTTTATTGTGGATCTAGGTGGCAATGGCACCCCACCCCAGTACTCTTGCCTGGAAAATCCAATGGACTGAGGAGCCTGGTGGGCCGCAGTCCATGGGGTCGCTAAGAGTTGGACACGACTGAGCGACTTCACCATCACTTTTCACTTTCAAGCATTGGAGAAGGAAATGGCAAGCCACTCCAGTGTTCTTGCCTGGAGACTCTCAGGAAAGGGGGAGGCTGGTGGGCTGCTGTCTATGGGGTCGCACAGAGTCGGACACGACTGAAGCGACTTAGCAGCAGCAGCAGCACGTGGCTCTAGTGGTAAAGAATCTGCCTGCCAGTGCAGGAGATGTAAGAGACATGGGTTTGATCCCTGGGTTGGGATGATCCCCTGGAGGAGGAAATGGCAACCCACTCCAGTGTTCTTGCTTATAGAATCCCATGGACAGAGGAGCCTGGTGGGCTACAGTCCATGGGGTCACAAAGAGTTGGAAATGTGAGAGTTGGACTGTGAAGAAGCCTGAGTGCCGAAGAATTGATGTTTTTGAACTGTGGTGTTGGAGAAGACTCTTGAGAGTCCCTTGGACTGCAAGGAGATCCAACCAGTCCATTCTGAAGGAGATCAGCCCTGGGATTTCTTTGGAAGGAATGATGCTAAAGCTGAAACTCCAGTACTTTGGCCACCTCATGCGAAGAGCTGACTCATTGGAAAAAATTCTGATGCTGGGAGGGATTGGGGGTAGGAGGAGAAGGGGACAACCGAGGATGAGATGGCTGGATGGCATCACTGACTCGATGGACGTGAGTCTGAGAGAACACTGGGAGTTGGTGATGGACAGGGAGGCCTGGCGTGCTGCGATTCATGGGGTCACAAAGAGTCGTACACGACCGAGCGACTGAACTGGACTAAACTGAAGTGACTTAACACACACACACAGATATTAGGCATTCAAAATTGTTAGCCTTGTGTGTTAGTTAAGAGTAAATTGTTTATAGAGTTGTTTACATACTTTCATTTATCTGTTTTGATGCTCAGTTGCCTTTCTTGCATACTTTCTTTTTTCCATCCATGCTCTAGATGAGTGAGATTTCTGGAGACAAAAGGAGTCACAGTGAGGTTATGTACTTATTTCAGTGATTTGTCAAAGCTCAAAACACTTTGAAGGTATATAATCACTGAGAAGTTTCAACGTGATCGTGTCACACCTAATGAGCAGGAATTGAATTCCTGTTCAACAAATATTCACTCTTTTCCCTCTCCCTCTGGGGAGAATTATTTGTCCATACTTCACAGATTTGGGGTTTGGCAAAGCAATTTGCTTTGGTCAATGAAATTTGAATGGATATAATACAAGCAGAGGCTTTAAACGTACGTGTGAGGTCTGGCTTGGTCTCTTGCACTTTTGTGATCGTGCAGAGAAGCACATGCCTTAGATATCCACCATCTCTTCAGCCTGGATCCCAGAATGAAACTGTGGAGCAGACACAAACCCAGCCTGAACCCTGGAGCCAAGCTCGTAACTCTCAGCCTGAAGCAGAGCTACTCCAGCTACTCTGCAACCCTGGACTGAGACAGGCACGTGCTTGCCGCCATAAACTATTGTTAGGGATGGCCTCTACAGGACATTATTGCAGTAATGTCTGTCTACCACAGCCAGAGGGGCAAGTAACAGAGCATTTTATAGACCGAATAAGGCCCCCAAAGATGCCCATGTCCTAATCCCTCGAACCTGTGAATGTATTATCTTAGATGGCAAAAGGGACTTTGCACATGTGATTAAGTTAAGAATTCTGAGAGGGGAGATGATGCTGGATTATTCTGATGAGTCCAGTGTAATCTCCAGGGGTCCTTAGAAGAGGGAGGGAGGAGAGTGAGAGTGAGAGAGGGGGATGTGAGGACCGAAGCAGAGGTCAGAGTGATCAGGCCTCGAGGCGGGGAGTGGGGACAGGCTCTGCACGCTGCACAAGGAGACCTTTTAGAAGGAAACATCATTGACGACACCTTGATTTTAGTTCTTTAAGATCTGTTTTGGAAAAAAAAAAAAAAGATCTGTCTTGGACTTTTGACTCTAGAATGGCAAGATAATAAATTTGTATTGGTTTAAACCCCTACATTGTCATAATCTGTTACAGCATCAACAAGAAACTAATACAAATATATTAAGATTAAATAGATAATTAATTTTTCTCTCCCTGTTAAAGGAAAATGCTTATATTTAGAGTAATATACTATAGTATCATCCTACCAATGTGTTCAGAAAGTATCCTTTCCAAAGTCAATCACAGTATGTTTCTGTTTTTATTTAATGATTGAGGAATAAAGATGGTGGCATTCATTATTTTCTAAGTAGATTGTGACTCACTCAGAGGAGAATAAATATATTAATACATAATAAATACTTTGTATTAACTGCATATAGGTGAGGATAGGGTAAAGTTTGTCAAAATTAATAAATATTAAAGATATAAAATATTTTGTCAGAAATGCAGATTTATTACTTTCAAGTTAACACACATAACTAAAATTATGTTAATGAAGAGCTAGTAGAGGTTCCTAATCTTTGATGCTCTAAAAATATACCTGCCTATACCCTCCCCATGGGCTTCCCTGGTGGTACTGGTGGTACAGAACCTGACTGCCAGTGGAGGAGACATAAAAGATCTCTGAGTTCAATCCCTGGGTTGGGAAGACCCCCTGGAGAAAGGCATAGCAACCCACTCCAGTATTCTTGCCTGGAGAATCCCATGGACAGGGGAGCCTGGCGGGCTGCAGTCCATGGGATCACCAAGAACTGGACATGACTGAAGCAACTTAGCATGCACACATACTCTACCCATAGAGATTTTGGTACAGAAAAAGCAAAGGGGTTAGGGTTTGGGGAATCTGTTTTCTTCTCTTCTATAAATAATTTATTATTTATAACTTGCAGATATATGTGAAAGTACAAAGTAGTTCTTCACTTTTTGGGAGGTTACATACTCTCACCTAGACTTAACAATCACTACTATTTTGCTTTATTTGCTTTATATGTTTTTAAAACTTTTTCATCATGAAATTTCAAGCTTAAAAGTAGAGACTATAGTACAGTGAACCCCTATGTGCCATTGATGAATTTCAATAATCTCACCAATTCATGCCAAGCCTGCTTCACCAGTGCCATCTCCCAACTCTCTCCACCCTCCACTGGCTTATTTAAAAGCAAATCTCAGATACATTTTTGTAAACAAATATTTTAGCCTGCACTGTAAAATGATAGAAGAGTCTTTTAAAAACATATAACCGCAATGAGAGTGTTCAATTCAGTTCAGTTACTCAGTCGTGTCTGACTCTTTGTGACCCCATGGACCACAGCACACCAGGCCTCCCTGTCCATCACCAACTCCCAGAGCTTGTTCACATATCCATCTCGTCACTGATGCCATTTAACCATCTCATCCTCTGTGGTCCCCTTCTCCTCCTGCCTTTTAATCTTTCCCAGCATCAGGGTCTTTTCCAATGGGTCAGTTGTTTGCATCAGGTGGCCAAAGTATTGGAGTTTCAGCTTCAGCATCAGTCCTTCCAATGAATATTCAGGACTGATTTCCTTTAGGATTAACTGATGAGAACATTACTCCTAATAAAACTAACACTTTTAAAATATGTTCACAGAACCGGTTCAGATTATGTATAGTCTCTATTGTTAATAAACTCCATAGGGGAGTTCCTGCTCTTCCATGGCTGTGAAGCACTGCTTTGAACACTATTTCATCATGTGATCTTATGAATCCTTTCAGAGGATTAAAGATGCTCAAACTCAGTTTGTTCTTTGAACTGTTTCATACATGGACATGAAATGCTTGTTGATATTGAATTTTTAAATTGATCAATGATTCGTTCTTATGGGAGGGTAGAGAGAAGGTGAGAGGCATGGTTTCTGAGCTACAGATTACCATATGAAGTAAAGAATGGAGAACTGAACAGAAAGTTTGAGACAAGAGGTGATCATACTTGCCTTGGGGGGACCAGGAGGCAAAACACACATTTGCCAGAGGTGGGCTCAGCTGTGGGCTCAGCTTGGCATCTTGGATGGGAAAGTTAAGCCAGTAGGATACAGACACCAGGTCAGTGCCAGGCAGTGGTTTAGGAACCAGGAGACATTCCAGTGGAGAGACTGGAAACATGGCAAGGGCTGGCCAGCAAAGTGGCTCCAGCGTCATCCCGAACCAGCATTGGTCTGAGGTCTTGGCATTGAGTAAACATTCACATTAAATGGAGATACACTGTGTATAGGGCTTCCCAGGTGGCATAGTGGTAAAGAATCTGCCTGCCAATGCAGGAGACGGAAGAGACATGGGTTTGATCCCTGAGTCGGGAAGATCCCCTGGAGAAGGAAATGGTAACCCTCTCCAGTATTCTTGCCTGGAAAATTCCCTGGACAGTGGAGCCTGATAGGCTGTAAGTCCATGCGGTCGCAAAGAGTCAGACACCACTGCGCATGCACACACGCACTCAGTGTGTATACGCATCTATGTACATCAGACAAACATCTGCCAAGGCAGAAAGTGAGATCCTTGAGCAGATCCCTGACTGGAGAGGGCAATATGGGCTGAGGAAAGATTCCTTTGTCTTGACCATTACCAGAGACAATTGTAGGCATACCTCCTATTCGAGGTATTTCTGACCCATTAACTGGAATGATTCCCTTCTTTAGCGGTCATGCAGAAGGCAGCCACAGTGAAGAGAGCCTGCTTTGTCTGTTCTCCTCCAGGCTCTACCCCCCATCGTGCCAGGCTGCCTATCTCAGAGAATAAAAGATGCTCACGTGACAAGTGCATCCTGAGAAAAGAAGGGGCAGGAACGGGACGCCCAAGGGCGCTGCTGTGGAACAACGTCTGGACAAGCTCCTGGAGACTGAACCAAAGTCGCTGGGAGAGGCGGAATCAGAATCCAGAACCTCCAAATCTAAGACCTCACAGGACCCCAGTTCATTCATTTCTAAATATAAAACATAAGCCAGTAGGATACAGACACCAGGTCAGTGCCAGGCAGTGGTTTAGGAACCAGGAGACATTCCAGTGGAGAGACTGGAAACATGGCAAGGGCTGGCCAGCAAAGTGGCTCCAGCGTCATCCCGAACCAGCATTGGTCTGAGGTCTTGGCATTGAGTAAACATTCACATTAAATGGAGATACACTGTGTATAGGGCTTCCCAGGTGGCATAGTGGTAAAGAATCTGCCTGCCAATGCAGGAGACGGAAGAGACATGAGTTTGATCCCTGAGTCGGGAAGATCCCCTGGAGAAGGAAATGGTAACCCTCTCCAGTATTCTTGCCTGGAAAATTCCCTGGACAGTGGAGCCTGATAGGCTGTAAGTCCATGCGGTCGCAAAGAGTCAGACACCACTGCGCATGCACACACGCACTCAGTGTGTATACGCATCTATGTACATCAGACAAACATCTGCCAAGGCAGAAAGTGAGATCCTTGAGCAGATCCCTGACTGGAGAGGGCAATATGGGCTGAGGAAAGATTCCTTTGTCTTGACCATTACCAGAGACAATTGTAGGCATACCTCCTATTCGAGGTATTTCTGACCCATTAACTGGAATGATTCCCTTCTTTAGCGGTCATGCAGAAGGCAGCCACAGTGAAGAGAGCCTGCTTTGTCTGTTCTCCTCCAGGCTCTACCCCCCATCGTGCCAGGCTGCCTATCTCAGAGAATAAAAGATGCTCACGTGACAAGTGCATCCTGAGAAAAGAAGGGGCAGGAACGGGACGCCCAAGGGCGCTGCTGTGGAACAACGTCTGGACAAGCTCCTGGAGACTGAACCAAAGTCGCTGGGAGAGGCGGAATCAGAATCCAGAACCTCCAAATCTAAGACCTCACAGGACCCCAGTTCATTCATTTCTAAATATAAAACTGAGGTAATTACTGATCAAATGTGCCATTGAGAAGAATAATGAAGAGCTAATAATTGTTTTCCTTCCCTATGAAAGAAACACAGCACACTCAGACGCCCATTTACAGATATTTTCAGTTAAAGTGTCACATAATATTTGTTATATCAGCAGGAGAATGGAAATCGAGTTGGCAGTGAAGTATTGCAGTGACAACTGTTACCTTGGAAACCGTAGTGAGCAATCATAATTACAATTAGCAAGACTTGCACAGAGTATACATAAATATTCGCATGCCAGAGTTGAGTGTCATGTGCACCCAACAGCAGAGTAAATGGTGCGACTGCTGTGTCTTTCTCTTTGACACGTCCTTGTAGAGAGTTAGGTTCCATTAAGAGATATCACAGCTTCTTTGAATTTAGGTGAATATATTTCCTTATGTGCTGGTTTTGGGGCTTGTAACATAATGACATTTGACACAGAGTGGATTACAGGAAGCTTCAGCTGACCCTTAGTTGAAGTATGACCTGAATGACTTTTAAACAAAGCCCGATCTCAGAAGCAAATAAGGCAATTGTAAATAATAAATGGTGTCATAGCACAATTACAGGAGTGCTCTGGGGAGAAGTGCGGCAACACAGAAGGAATGGTTAAAAGGTGTGATTTAATCATTCTCAGCAACTTGACTCTTGGTTTCTTCTTTATTGCCTTGGAAGTGTCCCTTTTGATCAGCCCGCTCTGTCAAAATCACGAAGGGAGTCAGAGGAAGAGTGATAGGATTATTCTCACTCGGACACAACCAGGCGTGTCCTGTCTTCTGTGAATTCTTTCATGAACAAGGGAGGAAAGAAGTGAAGTCAGGAGCGTGTGTGAGTATGTATTTCTGTACTCTTGTGGGAACAAAGCTTTGAAGGTAAACACATCTTCACAGCAAAACCGTTGTTATTTTCAGGGCCACAGGGCACGCCAAAAACTTCATCCTGCAGCACACAGTAGAGTTTTCTGTTCGGCTTGTCTGAACATGTTGGCTGCCTGGGGCTTTCTGGATAAACATGTGTTGTGAGTGGTTGCCATGATGTGAAGGGCAACAGGGGGAAGAAACGTTGGCATGCTTCTTTTGAGAGCAGAGGTCTTGACCTGAGCTTGAAAGAAGTCTGCTAAAATGAATAAAAGGAAGTGACCTTGGCTTAGACACTAAAATAATTGGAAGAACTTATATTTTAGGCAGTGGTATCTGTATGCAGAGTTGGTGGGGGTCGGGGAGTGATGGTGGAGGTGAGGCCAGTGGATGTCCAGAAAACTGCCTTCCCTCTCTAGATCACATCAGGTCCTGCCTGTGCGCTTCCCCGTAGGAGCCCCGTTCTCTAGGCAGCAATGGTAAGTCATGTATTGTGCCCCCTTCTGACCTTGTGGTATGGATTCACACCTGAGTGCTGAAGAATTGATGCTTTTGAAATGTGGTGTTGAAGACTCTTGAGAGCCCCTTGGACTGCAAGGAGATCCAACCAGTCCATTCTGAAGGAGATCAGCCCTGGGAATTCTTAGGAAGGAATGATGCTAAAGCTGAAACTCCAGTACTTTGGCCACCTCATGAGAAGAGTTGACTCAGTGGAAAAGACTCTGATGCTGGGAGGGATTGGGGGCAGGAGGAGAAGGGGACGACCGAGGATGAGATGCTTGGATGGCATCACGGACCCGATGGACGTGAGTCTGAGTGAACTCCGAGAGATGGCGATGAACGGGGAAGCCTGGCATCCTGCGATTCATGGGGTCGCAAAGAGTCGGACACGACTGAGCAACTGAACTGAACTGATGCAATGTTGCTCTTTACAGCACTGGATCTTGCTTCTATCACCAGTCACATCCACAGCTGGGTATTGTTTTTGCTTTAGCTCCATCCCTTCATTCTTTGTGGAGTTATTTCTCCACTGATCTCCAGTAGCATATTGGGCACCTAATGACCTGGGGAGTTCCTCTTTTGGTATCCTATCATTTTGCCTTTTCATACTGTTCATGGGGTTTCAAGGCAAGAATGCTGAAGTGGCTTGCCATTTCCTTCTCCTGGTCTGGTCTTTACAAGGATTATATAACAATGTATCCTGCCTGAGGACAGACTCTGGATTAAACCTTCTGTTTAATACTGTTATCTTAAAATGTAAATTATGGGAGTATGTCTGGTGAGGTCTTTACAACCTCCAGACATTTTTTGGACTCATTGGAGAGTATATAACTCCATTGCTAACACTAGCAAGCGAGTACTCTTTCTACCCTCTTCTGATATCTATGTCAGAAGCTTTCTCTATCTCCTTTATACTTTAATAAAACTTTATTAAACAAAAGCTCTGAGCAATCAAGCCTCGTCTCTGGTCCCGGATTGAATTCTTCTCCTCCAGAGGCCAAGGATCCTGGCGTCTTTGCGTGACTCAGCAACAACCTTTTAGAGCCTTGTGGGGGAATATTCTGGGCAGGTTAGGTTTTCCTTCCTCTGCAGCCTCCTGAGTCAGATGTTTGAGATGTGATCCATATCCCTGTTTCACGTTTCAGCATGCTCTCAGTTCTCTTCCCGTCTTCTAGGAATTTCTAGAAATGTCTCATCCACTAATTAGTTAGTTTTCCGTTTCTTCGGGGTTCAGAAAATGAGTAGGTATAAAATTAACTCACCTTCCTGAGCTAGAAAAGTCAGACCCTCCTTCGTGGCACATCTTTGTCCCTTTACCTTTTAAACATTTAAAGTCTTCACTTTAGTTTTCTACTTGCTGCTTTAACAAATTACCCAAAGGGAATGGCTTAAAACAATACAAACTTACTTTTTGACAGTTCTGGAGGCCAGAACTCTGAAGTGAGTCATCGAGGGCTAAAATCAAGTTGCAGAATCGAGGTCTGGTTCCTTCCTGAGGATCTAGGAGAATCTGGTCTTTTGGCTCCTCGTTTCTGGTGGCTTCAGGCCTTCCTTGGCTCATGGCTGCATGGTTCTAGTCTCTCGCTTCTGCTGTCAAATTCCTACTTCCTCTTCTCTGATCAAACCTCCTTCTGCCTTCCCCAGATAAGTATACTTGTGGTTACATTTAGAGCCTGCCTAGATAATTCAGGGTAATCTCCATCTAAAGATCCTTAATTTAATCACATCTGCAAAGTCCCGTTAGCCATATAAGGTAATATCCACAGGTTCTAGGTAAAAGAATTTGGAGCCATTTTTCTGCCTACCATAGTCTTCTTTGATCTCCCCATTTCTATTACCATATTCATCCAGTCAGTAATCAAGTCCCATGGCTGGATTCATCTACTGGCTCTCAAATCTGAATGCACATTACAATTACCTGGAGAGCTTTAAAAATACCACAGTTCTGGCCAAGAAAGTGAGAAGTTCTGGGGAGTCAGGTCTCGATATTATTAAAAAATTTCTTTTAATTGATAAAATTTCAAACTTAGAGAAACATTGCAAGAAAAGTACAAATAATTCCCATATACTCTTGATTGTTTACATTTTGCACCATTTTCTTTAACATTTCCTTTTTATTTTTTTTCTGAACGCTTTGAGAGAAAGTCCTTCACCCCAAGAGTTCTTTAGTATGTATTTCCTAAGAATAAAAACAGTCTCTCTCATAACCACAGTGCCATTACCAAATCAGGAATTTAACATACAACACATTTTACTTTTCTACCAAGAATATTTGTGATGACATCAGGATTACAACCCCTGCTTTTTTATTGTTTCCCTTTTCCTGGAATATCTTTGCCCAGCTTTTTATTTTTAGCCTTTTTGAATTATTTTGTATTAAGTGTGTTTCTTTCTTTTAAAAATGTACTTAATTTATTTATTTGACTGAACCAGGTCTTAATAGTAGCATGTGGGATCTAGTTCTCTGACTAGAGATCAAACCTGGACCCTCTGTATCAGGAGCACAGAGTCTTAGCCACTCAACCACCCAGGAAGTTCCTAAGAGTGTTTCTTACAGCATTTAGTTGGGTCTTTGTGATCCAGATAGAGAATCTTCTCAAACGAGTTATGCCTTATACATCTTTATTGATAAAGTTGATATGTTTAGCCTCAACTCTGCCATGTTATTTTATTATTATTATTTTTGTTATATTTGTTATGCTTCTTTACATAATCTGTTTTGTTTTTGAATTACCTTGGTATTAGAATTATATATATAGTCCCTATCTATATATATATATAGAGAGAATTATATATATATTTACATATATATATGGCCATTCTGACCATATATATAGGCTTTTAATTTTAAATAAATTTATTTTTAATTGAAAGATAATTGCTTTACAATATTGTATTGGTTTCTGCCATACTTCAGCATGAATCAGCCATAGGTATACCCATGTCCCCGCCCTCTTGAAGCTCCCTCCCACCTCTCGCCCCATCCCACCCCTCCATGTGGTCATAGAGTACTGGTG